>QYAH01000068.1:0-78888 GCA_003988945.1 Chaetoscypha palmicola | reverse complement strand
TGCGACCAAATCCTCTCAGACTCTAATCGTGGATTGTGGTGGGTGTGGGTTGTGATTGGTGGGTGTGGGTAGAGTGGGGCGTTTTAGGGGGTGTGGGTCGGAATACACGATTAGGGTCTGATTTATGAGATAAGAGCTACCTAGGTATGTCACTGTCACTCCACGTGATCCACCCTCCCCAGATGTGCCAAGAATACTGCCAAGAAAGTGGTGACTGCCAAGCGTCTTGGCCATTCAAACACCGCCACGCTCTCCTCGAAGATTCAGCGATATGGATCATGAGGCTCTTGAACTCTCATTCTAAGTGTATTCCATCTCTATCTCCTCCGAAATACGTCGAGATTTCACGCAGATAGCGGGGGAAGGATGCGGTCAGTCTGAGATCACGGGATGGACGAGTTAGGAAGGGACAACGTTTGTTGCAAGTCGCGATTTTTGCCCAGGAAAATGCCACGGGTCTGGAGTGGTCGATGAGGGAGGGCCGACGTGTGGGTTTTGAGTGCTGGCTGCGCGGTTTTGGGCCAGGACGGATGTGGTCTGCCGGGTTGACAGGGGAGGCGAGGTCGGATGAATAGTGCTTAGTCAGAGGGCCAAGGGACGGTCGGCTGATTAGTGAGGTATATATACAAGAGTGTGGGGAGAAAGGTTGACGGAAATAAGTGTTGAGGCATCTACGAGTTCGTTAGCGACTAATTGAAGAGATTGCGAGATCTTACAGAGTGGGCCAAGTCTGGAAGTACAATAGAGGAGGTAGAGAAGAACGCTTATCCACTTGCTATGTACAGTACATATGTATACATCTTCAAATTGGAAGGCCATCGGCATCCCACAAGCAACCTGATATGCAAGTTCTAGTTTGACTTTGATGATTCTTCAACTCCAGTCAATTAAATTAAACAGACACATAGATGATCAATCATTGTCAGGAAATTCCTTCAAAAGCAAATACATTAACAAAGAACGCATACAATACTATCAATGACAAAAAAGGGTTGACTCTAGTCTACATCTCGTTCCATTGTGCAGACATATCTTAGTATGAAGCGTAAAAGTGGTGAGATGAAAATACTCCATGGAATGGGGTAAAGTGTGTTGCTGTAAAACAAAGGTGTGACTGGCGTATTGTTGGTGATCTGAAAGTGTAATTGGCACTGTCAAACGAGGCGACGGATAGGATTGTTAGACATCGCGGATGTCGATAGAATTAGGATAAAAACAAAGCTATCGATGATCTAGTTGTAAGTCGGAGCCTCACATAAGTTGTTTTGCTCAAGAGTGAAGTGTTCTCCCTATCCGTGAGTTGATTTTTTTGATTTAACGTAAGTAAGACGCGAGTAGCATCGGTGATCCATTAAAGTCAGCCCTTAGTCGTCTTAGTAGCTCCTACTACTTCACCTTGAGTCCAAGTGAGTAAGATGATACAAAATTCCTTGTAAGACTTGTTATCTCGAGCCTACATGCTGAAATTCTGATTCGACTTGCAAGTGAGTTACAACTATGCTCGGGCAAGATCAAGCAAGCTTGTTCAGCATGACAGAGAGTTTGGAATGGAAGCAAACAGCGAGGAGCGATCGGGGATAGAGTAAACCCAGTAGCCATCAATGGTGTCTTTAACATTGGTGATTTCGTGAGGTTGAGCTTAAGGGTGTTTCGTTGTCGTCTTGAGAAGACTCGCTTAGTAATATATTCGGACAAATACCGGACCACGGTTACCAGTCGCACACTTCAACCTCCAGTGGCGATGAAATTGACACACTCTCGGTCCCGAACAAGGACTACACAGGAGCATCCTTTTCGAGAGCCCAATTCTTGAGTCACAAGAGGAGAGTGAGCACTTTGAAGATTGCGACGACACTCCAACTGGGTTGGTTCCAGCCACACAGCTTCCTACTTCACATGCTGTGGCGTCGCCTGACAAGTGTGTCTTGTCACATCTCGTGGAGGCATACGCGGCTCTCGAAGCCTCATGCCCAATCACAACTCTACAATTTAGCCTTTCTGTACTCTTTTCTTTCCATTTTGTTCGCATTGATTCTGCAAAGCTGCGTAGGCACGTTGCTGGCTAAGTGATTCACAGCATTATTGGACTAGGCTAAGCGGCTTGCGAGTAATTCTTGTTGACGAAGCTTGTGCGTGCCTACTTCGACGCAACTCCGTAGGTACGGAGTTGGGATCGTTTGGTAGTACAGGGACTTGTATATAGCTTCTTCCATTCCCCTTACAGTTCCAATTCCTCCTCATACTCATTCATCTTTTCAAGAAGAATAATCTTACTTTTTACTTTCAATTCAAACACGTTACATAACTGCAATCATGGCATACAACAATTATCAACAGTTCCCATTCTGGGATTTCGTACGATCATTTGATCCTCAACAAGGAGCTGGTGTAGATCACCCAGCTGGACCCTTCTCCGGTCCTTCGCCAGCAGGAGGCCCTGGAAGCCATCCTCAACCACCGCCATTTGGCTTTGGTGGACAAGGCTGGGGTGGTGGCGGTTGGGGTGTCGGCCCATGGGGAGGTAGAGGGGGACATCGAGGAAGACATGGTCCACACGGTGGTCCTCACGAGAGAAGAGGATCCAGGGGTCCATCGCCAGACGGTGAACATCCGGAAGGTGAGCCAAGAGAAGGATCACCACATCACGGCCGCGGTGGCCGTTCCGGAAGAAGAGGACATGATGATGCTGAACATTCAGAAGGTGAGCCAAGAGAAGGATCACCTCATGGTCGTCGTGGCCCACGAGGCTGCGGCCGCCGAGGAGGACGGCATGAACATCGACGAGGAGGTTGGGGAGGACATCCACGCGGACCGCCTCCACCCTTCGGAGGTCCAGGTGGATTTGATTTGAATGGACTCATGGCGGCACTATCAAACCATCCACTCGCACAAACATTCCGCAACTATGCCGAGCAGGCTGCGGGCTATACTGGCGAACAACGCTCAGGAGAGGCGCCGGTCCCTGAGGCCGACGATGAGAACACCTTTGTCCCACCGGTGGATGTTTTCTCCACTGAGAGAGCGTACATTCTTCATGTTGCACTTCCAGGTGCCAAGAAGGAAGATGTTGGCGTCCATTGGGACGAGGATAAGGGCGCGTTGAATGTGGCAGGTGTTGTCTACAGGCAAGGAGACGAAGCATTCTTGCAAACACTCGCTAAGAGTGAGAGAAAGGTGGGTGCTTTCGAACGCACAATCAAGCTTCCACCAGGAGAGGCAGAGAAGGAAGAGGAGGTTGACGGCGATACTATCACCGCCAAACTTGAGGATGGTGTCCTTGTGGTCACAGTTCCAAAGGTTGAGAAGGAATGGACTGAGGTCAAGCGAGTTGACATTGAGTAAAGCGACGTCTTTCAACCGCTCATGAATAGGAGCTTGGGACTCATAGGCTTCTTCGTAGCCCTTTTTACTTCTCTGCCGTTTTGATAGATAGTTGGCAAAAAAAGTGATCACTGGATCAAGCAAAAAATACAAAACAAGTCATTTCAAAAATGAAACCGAAAAGTGAAACTCGTCTTGCGTGAAATGTGACTTTAACGAGCCTCCATGTCGCCTTCTTTCAAAATTCCAGTCTCTTGACACCTGTAAAATTATACTACTGCAGACTGTCAGAGTCATAGTCAGACAATACGAAATCCCCTTCAATGAAGTTCTTTTATTTACGCTGTCCTACATCGAAACACCCGGGCAAGATTCCGCCACAAAGGATACTCTACCCAACTTTCTAGAATCCTTAAAACCCAAGATCGTATGAATTTCAACGTCCCATAGTCACGTATATATCTCGACACCTTGTGACTTTTATGGGTGGCGAAAACTAGTTGAGAATATTGTACGCCACACGCACCGCCACACCTCCAACAGCTCCCCTCGCCTATCAGCGCCGTCGTTCTACCGCAGTTCGCTGGACAACCACTCCCTCTTATTTTGCTATCGACGCCCACCACCATCTCTCTGCTTCCTCAAACCTACAAAGACGCATCCTGACCGACGAAGAATCCTTCAGAACTTCGCCCATTTGCTTTGCGCAAAGTCTGAACCGTGGTTATTGGATTGCCACAAAGCGAATCCAGCGTGTAGCGTGTTTACGGTTCGGTACGTCATTGCGACCGCATCACACGCGCTCTCCTACCTGTTTTCCATTATCAACACTCTTTGATACCGACATTTGCAATCGCTCCCGCAATCGCGCGCGCATATCAACCCTTTCCCGCCCTAATCGATCTCCCCACGAACACTACGAGATATTGGGAAAGGAGAGGAGCTTCACGATGTCGGATTACGAAGGTCTTGAGTATTTGCAAACGGGGTTTGATCCCGCCAGCTTGACGGTTCCACGATTACGATCGATTTTGGTATCTCACGATATCGATTATCCCTCAGCGGCGAAAAAGCCGCAGCTGATTCAGATATTCAATGACGACCTGCTTCCCAAAGCCAAGAAAATACTATCAGTAAGGGCGCGGGCGCGGAGGACGAGCAAAGGAATTACGGACGCAGAGTCGCAGGATAGCACTGTGACTGAAGAAAGCGTCGAAGAAGAGTCTATGCCACCACCACCGACCCCTCGGACGACGAGGAAGGCTTCGTCAAGACTGAGGTCAGAAGAGAGTGAGCTGGAGCTACCAAGACCGCGAACTAGAAGTCCCACCAAGAGAACACCAAGAGCTAGCACAAAGCATTCGAGGAACTCAGATACAGAGACCGGCACGGATCCAGAAGTTGGTCAGAGCACGGCAAGGAGAGTCAGAAAGAGTAATGCTCCAACTCCAGTGCCGGCTCCAAGAATCAAATCAGAAGATCTTGGCGATGACAAACATAGTTCGAAGCGACGCGAAAGTGTTTTCACTTACGATAACCCATTTCAAAGTGGAAGCTCGCCTCCATCAGAGCCAAGAAGTGTGGGCGGTGAGAGAAGGAGGAAGACTCTGGGTGTGACTACCAGTGCGAGGAAAAGCTCTTCGGCAACAAGGAGAAGGACTGATGTCGCAAAAGTCGACGACGGTATCCACCCGCCGACCTCTGCAACCTTTGAGATTCCCGTGAGCGAGCTCAACAGTCTCAAGGATGTAGATGAGAACGGTGTCGAGATCAGTGAAGAGTTTACCCCCGAAGAGCAGCTAGAGATCAGTCAAGAAATAGCTACCAATGGGGTTAGTGCACTGGAACCCCGAAGAAAGCAACGACCAAGAGGGTTCAACATGACCACGCCTATAGTAATAGCCATATTTACACTATTTGCTGGCTATGCTACATGGTACCGACAAGAGAAGATTGCTGTTGGATATTGTGGTGTTGGTCGAGATGCAGTTCAGATCTTTCCCGATGGAGTTGAGGTAGCCAATTGGATGCGTCTACTCGCTGAGCCCCAATGTGAACCTTGCCCACAACATGCATATTGTTCTGGCAATATGCACACTGAGTGTGAGCATGATTTCCTCCTTACACCACATCCACTAGCTCTCTGGGGGGCTGTACCTGTCCCTCCAACCTGCGAACCCGACGGCGAGAAGGCTCGAAAGGTTGATCTCATCGCCAAAAGAGCAATTGAAGAACTCAGAGAGCGGAAAGCACAGTTTGAATGTGGTGATCTCACCAAAGACATTGGCCTCCCCGAAGCAACTTTGGAAATTGATGCTGAGGAACTAAAGAACAAAGTGGCTAAGAAGCGTAAGAAGATGGACAAGGCTGAATTTGAAGATTTATGGGCGAACGCAATAGGCGATGTAATTGGGAAGGAGGAAGTCGTCAGTGAGTCGGATGGGTAAGTCGAAACGTTCATTTCTTACTCTATTAAACCATATATCAACCCCCAAATCCAATTATCAACGCACATTTTCTGACAACGGTCACTAACCAGGCTTCGTCTCTCCCCTACAGAAACCAAACTCTACTCAGCAGCACCTCTCTTGCCAAGCTCTCATTCATCTGCTCAACCAAGCGAGCCCTCCGACTCACAGTGGCAAAATATCGCTTCGAAGCTACTACTTTGATGATACTCTTGGGATTAGCCCTTTACGGTTATTCGTCTTTGCGATCAAGAGCTGCGTCGAACGCAGCAGTCCCTCATCTTGTTTCTTTGACGCTTGACCGGCTTGCATCACAGGCCAGCCTTCATGCTCAAGACCGAGAAGCCTTTCCAGAGAGTTGGATCAGTATCGGACAGCTCAGAGATGATGTACTTCGTGATCAACATAGCCTTAAAAAACGGGAGGCTCTGTGGAACAAAGTCAGGGCAGTGGTAGAAATGAACGCAAACATTCGTTCATCTCAACGCGAAAGTCGCAGTGGGGAAATCAGTCGAGTCTGGGAATGGATTGGAGCAATTAGCGGACTAGAGAGTGGGGAGAAACGTCGGAAATCAGGACGAGTCAGCTGGGGTGTTTACGATGAGGCAAGCAGTCCCGTCTCTGGGACAGACGGAGGCCCTGAAATAGTGCGAAAGAAGTGGGAGGAGGGACGACCAGTCTATTGATGATTTCACACCTTTCATATGTATTTGCTTTTACGTACCTCAATCATGTATAGCTAAGGACGTAGATGACGAGCAACTTACTTACTCTTTGCGGGGTTTCTGGAATGGGATGCGCGGTTGGCGGGAATGATACCAATTCGATAGTAAGCGAACTTAGAAAATCGTAATGCAAACCACAAACCAACCTGGCAATGTTTCGTGGCCACTAACGAATCCATCCCTGGAGATTTACAATATTCTGCCTCCCTATCATGTGAAGTTACGAATATTGAGACTAATCGCGAAGCTAACGTCCCCGTTATTTCGGGAGGTCATATATCGGATACTGAAATGCCAAAGACGTGCTATTTCGGCGAGTCAAATTTGCACCGCTTCTCAACAGCGTTACGTCACTCGCGATATACCAGTTGTGTTAGAAACACTGTCTGACAGAACCTCTATTTGGTTGCGACTTTCTTGTGTCTGATGATTTCGAGATTTACATGCTCGCTAATACTCGCTTAAGTTGCGCCCATGGAGACAAAGAGATTCCCAGGGATTGTTTTTTAATTGCCTATTACAGCTTACATAAAGGATTTTAAGCGAGAGTGAAATTACTGCTTGCAAATGTTGTGTACTTCTGCTTGGCTTCTGTGTCCTGAAAGCGGTTGAAGCTTCCAGCTGCATAACTTCCGAATGCAGACTGAATCCGCTCTTTCAGAGCATTCTTGAAGAAACATCATAGACTACCTTGTTAGAGATAAAAAGAAATGCATCAGCTCTGTGGAATGAAACGACTTGCTGGAAATAGCTGTCAGAGTCATAACCACTAAGAACATCACTCTATGAAAAATCTTACAAAATGCAACTCCCCAAACTCCCCAATCTCCTGCGCAGCTGTCTCTTCACCGAATGCATAATCAAATACCCCCGAGACGAAGTTCTCTCATGTCTCCGTACAGCAAACATCACATACGCCATCGAAAGCTCTCCTGCTTGGTCCAATCTCACCACCCCATACAACCTCCGACTCCCATATGAACCAGCCCTAGTCGCTCTCCCGAAAACAGATCTTGAAGTTAGTCAGTCGGTAGAATGCGCAGCGAACTCGAGCTTTGAAGTCCAGGCGAAGGGCGGTGGACATTCTTATGCTAGTTTTTCGACGGGAGGCAAGAATGGAAGTGTTGTTGTGTCGATGGAGGAGTTTAATGCTATTGAATTAGATCAATGTAAGTAATTCCCCATACCCTTTTCAGGTAGACGAGATATAAATCTAAATTCTAACAACGACCCAGCAACACAAATCGCCAAAATCGGCTCCGGCCAACGCCTCGGAAACATAGCCATCTCCCTCTACACCCAAGGCGCCCGCGCTCTCCCCCACGGCACCTGTCCCGGCGTCGGAATCGGCGGCCACGCAACCCACGGCGGCTATGGCTACGACTCGCGCCTCTGGGGCCTCATGCTCGACACCATCGTGGCCCTCGACGTCGTTCTCGCCAACGGCTCCCTAGTCCACGCCAACCGCACACAATATCCCGACGTCTATTTCGCTATGCGTGGCGCGGGCGATAGTTTCGGTATCGTGACGCACTTCTACATGCAGACTTTCGCGGCCCCGGAAACGGTCGCGTATTTCACTGCGGATTTGAATGCTACGTTGGCGAGTGTTGAGAATCTCACGTCTGCGTTTTTGCAGACGCAGGAGTTCGTGCTGTCGTCCGAGTTGTTGACGAAGAATGTTACGTTTGGGTTTTATACGGATACTGGAGGCGCGCTGAGGATCACGGGCTTGTGTATGTTTTGCAACACCGCGGAGTTCGAGAGGGATGTGTTTCCCGGGTTGACGAGGGGATTTACATTCACGACACCTGCGAATATCACAGCTTTGCCATGGCTAGAAACGCTGGCTGCGCTGGATGCAGCGCCATTAGCTGAGCCGCTGCAATCTTATGACCGCCATGATACTTTTTATGCAAAGTCTGTAGTCACGAAAGAATCCTCGCCGTTAAGCGAGGCGTCGGTGAGGAGTTTCTGGGCTTATATGCTTGCGTATCGGGATACACCTTATCCGTTCTTCTCAATCGTGAACTTGTACGGCGCGCAAGATTCTCAGATCAACGTCCCTGCGCCATCTGAATCGGCGTATTCAGATCGTGGTTCGCTGTGGGTATTTCAGAACTACGGGTATACGCCTACACATCTGCCGCCTTTCTCGCCACTGCATATCGAGATTGTGGATGGGTTGAATGCGGCGATTGAGAAGCCGCAGCCAGGAGGAAATTTCTCGGCGTATAGTAATTATGTGGATCCGGAGTTGAGTCCGGTAAAGGCTGCCGAGTTGTATTATGGGGCGAAGACGTGGGATAAGCTGGTGAGGTTGAAGACGGTGTTGGATCCTGGGTTTGTGTTTTGGAATCCGTTGGCGGTTGGGACGGCGGGTGTGCTTGCTGTGGAAAAAGACGAGATCGTGGTTTATGATGAGTTTTATGTGTAGAGGATCTGAATGATGGACGGAATGGGGCTTCGGTTGGGCTATGTGGAGTTTTCTGTAGACGAGATAAATTCTCAGGCTTCAGAAGAGCTTGAAGATTTTGAATACTTATTTTCATACAAGATTTTTGATCCATACGTAATATGAATGTTTCGATTAGCACCTCATCTAAACATCGTCAAATCAACAAATCCACCACCCCCCTTCCCATCACCGCCTCCTCTATCATCTTTAACATGCTGTATAACCCTCCCTAGTCTCTCCACTCCCTCCGCCAAATCGCCCTCCTCTTCCCATGAGAAACATAATCGAATGGAGTTAGGAAATGTAACACTATCATCTCCATAAACCTCGAACAACTTCCCTGGTGCAACGACCAAGTTCTCAAGCTGTCTAGCTTTCAGCGCAACGACTTCTGCATTGATGCTTGACGGTAGGTCAATCCACATAAAATACCCGCCAAACACCCCGTCTTCTGGGGCCGAAGAGGACGAAAATGATGTTTCTCCAAGAGAAACACCAAGAGGCGTCAGGTATTGATGAACAGCGGAAACCATGGACTCGTATCTTCTCTTATACGCCGGTATGAGCGTGTCTTTAATATGAGCCTCCAAATCGCCAGAAGCGAGCAATTCGTTGACCATGGTAGCGGTCAATTGACTCGGGGCTCCTCCAGATCTACTACTGCCGCATTGACTCAGGCCATATACGAATTTAGGACTGGCTTCTGCCCAACCGGTCCTGACTCCTGGCCCGGCGATCTTGGAGAATGAGCCATTTGACATTGTGTTTCCGAAAGAATCTGGTCCTGGGGCTGGGGAGAGGGTCCGGTCGATGTCGATGAGCCGTGGGAGGACTGCTTTGGTGGGAAGCGAGGAGCGGGTGGTTGTTGGCCATTGGAGGAAGTCGTAGACGTCGTCTGTTACTATCAAGGCGTCGTGTTTGCGAGCTAATTTGATGAGGGATTGACGACAAGGGAGGGACATTGTCTTGCCAGAAGGATTGGAGAATGTTGGGACACACTAGAGATATCAATTAGATCAACTAAACCATACTTTTGCACTGTGTTGAGAGCGCCACAAGTGGATCAAGCTCTTAATGACCTTAAGTAGGTACACTTTATAAACTTAGGATCCCAGGGTTCCGAACAAGAACGATATCATAGTCAAATCACATATTGGGAAATACTCACGTAGATTATGTGGCGGTATATTTTTGAGTATGGCTTTGGAGATTTGACTTTCTACCACGAGGTTAGCTACAAAATTGGCTTTTATCTTGTATAGCGCGACAGAAAGATATCAAATAGGTCTTGGCAATGATGTCAATGTGTAATCGCGAATCTATAGACTAGGATGTCCATCAAGTTGCTCAATATGTCGCGGTATTGGTACCTGAATAGAGAATGTGCCTCATACATGGGCAAGGAAACGAGGAGCACCAAACTTACAACGCCACGCTTCTTATCCTCCTCCTTCAACATCTTCTCCAAATAGTCCAGATCCACCCCCTCCGTTCCCTCAGGAATAGCACCAATCTTCACTAAAACCCAATTAGTCAGCATTCAATCACAACTCTTCTCTCTTCCTCTCATAATCACAAGCCTCTCACCACCCCAAACTCCTCGCTACCCTCTACCCTTTCCCCTTCCCTCCAGCAGTTTAAGAGAGAGCGAAAACACTACTCACCACCCGAATCCTCAAATATCCTACACGCCAAAAAATAACACGGCGCGACCATCCACACCTTCGTATACCCTGGATCACTAAAAACCTGCAGCACACAAGCCAGATTCTGAGAAGCGCCGCCGGTGATACAAATCCTCTCCCCCAACTCCCCTTCCTTTTCCTTTTCTCCTACCTTTCCACCCTCCTCTCGCCCATCTCCGAAAAACCTCTGCGTCCAGCGCTGCACATTCTCCCTCAACGGCTGATACCCTGAGTCCGGTCCATAGCACAAGCCAGGAACAACGACGTTATGGTCAGCGAGTGTTGTTTTGGACGCTGCTTGGATGGCGGTGATGGGGAGGAGAGATGGGTGGGGCCAGCCGCGGAGGAGGTTGATTTGTTTCTTAGGTGGTACCGCGTCACCCATTTTGCCGCGTGGTGAGAAGCGAGCGGATGAGTGGGATAATGAGCGAGAGATTAGATGGCGTGAGATGGAATGTATATTGGGAGTGTGAAATAGAAGTCGTGATGGGGACATGGATTTTCCGGGGTTGGGTTGATGTTCAGAGAGTGGGAGCGGACAAGTGTTAATTCTTAGAGGCGACTTAAAATGGATCGTCAACCAGATCAAATGCGCATAAAGCCAGCTCAAATCACACAGCAAAAAACATCACATAGTAAATTTTACTTCAATTTCAATCAATTGCGATATGGAGAACCATTTTTTGGAATGTTTTATTTCGCTGACTCGCCGTGTTATATGCGGCGAACTTGTATCTGTAGGACTACCCAGCCAGAGAGCAAGGATGCACTACGAAGTATCTACTTCCGAACTAGCTTAGCTACTTGGAAAAGTGTTTCTGAAATTTCCGGTCAAAAGTTTCTTGGTTCCCCAGCCCATCCTATTTGCACCTTTTGCAAACAAATTGCTCTCGGTGCTCTCCCACATGAGAGCAAAGCCCCCAGTAATCAAGCCATAATTTTCCGCACATTGTACACGCCGTATGCAAATCGCACTACAGCCGCTGACGAGACAAACATTCCGCTCATGCATGAGTTACAAGTGTAAAGTTGAAAGTGGGATTGCAATTAGAAGAAAAATATCGTTGCTGGCAACCTGGCAGGTTGATATGGCCATTCATTCCCTAGAAATGACCATCCTCTCTCCTTTCAGATGCCTTAAGATGAACTTTCAATCAAGTTTGTACTGGTGTAGAAACATGACGGTTCCAGTTGCTCGGCCCATAACCTCGACCACCTCGATGACCCCCACGGCCCGTGTGTGTCGAAGAGATTGGTGCGGAGGCATTGTCAGATTTTGGTGAGGAGAAACCACTATCCTTTGGCCTTCCTCCTCGAGTAGACGAAGTCGAACCTTGCCGTGGTGTCGCTCCTCCACGAACCCCTCCATGCGACCCGCCTCGTCTTGGATTGCTTCGCTGTCTAGAATTTGGTGCGAACGCTCCACTGACATTTCGTCCTTCTTGTTCTCCTAGCATTTGAATTCTGAATGTGTATCGGCCATGTGACACGTGGTCCGGGAATTCGATTTGCTCTTTGCTTATGACCTGGGTGGCATGAAACTTCTTAGGGAGCGACTTTGGTGGCTGAGGAGCTGGAGACCAGGCAGCGGCTGGAGCAGTATTTGGTACTTTGATAACGGGCAATGAACCCATTTCCTGTTCTTCAAAACATTCCTCCGCAGCTGGCTTCGAGGCAAAAGTCCCAATGTCAGATATGATCGACCCAAAGCTCAATGATGGTAGCGACACAGTTGCTGCGGCCTTTGAGTGAGCTAGATCCAGAGCGTTCTTGCTCGCCGAGTCTACTGCTAAGGCGTGCGACTTCGGTGGTGAGTTCTTGCGACCAATCAATGAATTAATCCGATCCTGCCATCCACCAGCTGCCGGCTCAGGATTACGTCTGATATCTTGAGAAGACGAGGCAGCTCTGGAAGAATAATCGGAACGGCTTGGATAGGGGCTCCCGTGATTCAGTGGAATCGCCGGAGCAATCACTGCAGCAGCAAATGTCGCCGGTTTAGGTGGCCCAATTGGTGCGAGTACAGCAGGGGGCAACTTGACCACTGGTGCAGGACGAGGTAAGGAAACATGAGGGTGCATCACATCTCCATCGTATACTGGGTGGCCAACCATAGTAGGTGGAGGTGGGGATGGCGAACCAGGTCTGTCAAATGGAAGCATTTGTTCTTCAAGTCGGACATCGCGGTTATTTGGGAAGAATCTTGAATCGCGTGGTCGCGTGGGAGGAGCGTTGTTATTCGAAGTCGCCCTCCAAGCGTCGTTGTATTGCGATTGTTGATCGTGCGTCCCACCAGGCCTGGCCAATTCAGCCTTCCTCTTCTCCCTCTCACCGTCAATTACATCGACCTCACGCCATTGTTCCTTGAATGATGGCCCATCAAAAACTACTCCCTGAGCTTCCTGCTGTTTTCTCTGTGCAGCTTCTGATTCATGTCTCTGGCGAGCTGCAGAGTCTGCTTCTGAGACTATTTCTGCTGCATTTGCCCATTTGTCTGCTACCTGGCGACGCTGCTCTTCGAGTTGTGGATCGAGGCGTTTGTTCGGTGGACCAATTGGGGCAGGTTTAAATGGATCGCGTCGCCCAGCTGGATATTGGTTGTTATCCCTGCGGTTCTGGTTGGGTGGACCGATAGGACCTGGGGGGTTCGAGTGCATATTTGGTACTCGACTTAGTTCAGCATTAAATGTGCCATTGCCTAGCGTGCGATCATTTGTAGGGGGTCCCCAAACACTGACATTTCTCGGTTGCTGCGCCGGCTGTGCCCATGGGCCTTGCGATTGAAATCGATCCGAAGTAGATGCTGAATTACCCTGCCAAGGCTGAGACGATCTTCCGTCCTGTCCACCTTGACGCAATGTCGCTGGAGGAGGCCTAATGTCACCTTTCTCAATACCGTTGATGCGTGGCTTCGATTCAAGCGCCTGTTTCTCAGATTGACGCTCATTGGCCGTCGCGGCAGGAGCATCATTCAGCACTGGGGAAGAAACTTTCGCCTTTGACTCCGACGACCCTGCAGAAGGGTCGACTGGCTTTGACTCCGACGGCGTGGTAACTGCTGGGTCGCGGGACTGTATCGACACCGGCGAGCTTTTCTCTTGCTGCGGTGTCGATACCTTGTTTCTGTGTTTCTCTGGCGGCGGCCCCATTGCTTCTAGCTTAATTCTTATCCGTTCTCGCTTGGCCGCTTCCTCTTTGGCCTCCTCGTCCTGTCTTCTTTTGATGGCAAGCTCACGGGCGTGCTGCATGCGTTTCTTTTGGTCGTCGAAGACTTGTTCTTCGAACGCAATTGCGCTGGTTGGAGCAGTTTGCCCACCGTTACCCTCAATTGAACCAGAGACAGAGTTTGTTAATTGGCCATGGGCGGAGTGGGGAGACGGGTGGCTAACGGCAGGGGACGCGCGAGATTGCCATGGTTGATGGTGTTGAGGTTGAGTTTGCGGCCCGCGAGGATTTGGCTGTTGACTCGAAGGTGAGAATTCGCTCGGAGAGGAAGGCGCGTCGCTTACGGCGGCCAGTGAGCCCCGTCTCATCCCCATCAGTTCGTGAGAAGGGATCTCGTGACCACTTCGACTCATTCGTCTTCCAAAATTACCACTGCCGCCACTGACATTAGAGGAAGTTCGTCGGCGTCCATAAGAAGGATCTTGCCCACTCGCGCGGTGCGTCTGGAATGCAGCTGACGGCTCTGCTGGACCATCATGTTGAGGTCTTTGGAGGACGGCAGGCTGTCTGGCATCATTGCGCGTAGAGCCTCTTCGGCTGTCATTTACTGGCTCGTATCGGCCTGATTGAGAGTTGAATAATTCTCGGCTAGTGTTTGCATTTCCGTCTCTCCAAGAGCGACTAAAGTCATCCGCAGCGATTTCTTTCGCTGGTGGAGGGGGCATTCCTTGGAATCCATGCGGATCTCTTTGACCAAAGCGATTTGGAGGTGGCATTTGGGTCTGGGGAGTCTCAATTGCAACAGGAGCTACCTTCTCCACTGGTGGTAAAGAGGCCCATGGTGACTTAACCGGCGTAGGAGGTCCTGGGGGTTTCGCAACTAGAGTTGGCTTCTCGACAGCACCTTTGAGTACCAGTCCAGCTCTCCCTGACCCAAAGCCACTCGGTTTTACAGTGGGAGAAGCGGATTGCGCTGGAATAGGCGATTTCGTCTTGGGTGGTTCAACGTGCTTCGTATCCATCAATGTAGTTTGTGGTGCGGGAATAGGTTCCGGCACAGGAATTGGAGCCTCGTCAGCCTGCGGTAGGGTAATCGTGGTACCATCAGTCCATTCAATGGTTTCTGGGGCCCAATCGTCGTCGTCATCATCGATATCTGCCCATGCTTTCTCTTTACTGCCAGCTTCATCAGATTGAAGTCTGGTGGCTAAATGAATACCGTATCGTTGCTTCAATTCTTCGTCTGTTAGTTGCTTAGGCTCAGGAGGTGGAGCGGCTGGAAAGTGTAAGCATAATGAATTAAGTGTCATTGAGATCGGGCAACGTACGTCTGTTCTTGTTCCAAACAGCGCTGGCATCGGGAGCCGTGCCAGACTTACTGCCATTTGCTGTGGCAGCATTTCGAGGAACGGCATCACGTAGACCACTTCCAGACTTTGCGACTAATCGAGGTCGAGGAGCAGAGCTTGACAATGGTCCATTCTGGGTTGACGCAACTCCTGAAGGACCTTTCTCACCCACTTTGGATGCCGGAACGACAGTCGCACCTTTGGCAGCTAGGAAAGTTTTGTTGACCGATACGGGCTTGAATGACAGGGCTTTCTTCACGATCGACGTAGTACGAAGATGACCCGAGGTTTTCGAGGTTTCCGCTTTCGAAGTTTCAGTATCTGATCCTCCACTGACACTGACCTCCGCTGAGTTGACGTTTGTTTCGACATTATCTGGCACTTGCTTGATATCATTTTTCTCGGTTTCTGAGGTTCCATTCACGATAGTCTGTTCAGTCTGGGAGACATCTTGGCTCGGGGTGTCAGTTGTGTTCTAAGCGCAAGTCAGCAAGTCTTTTTGCAGCCCCGAGGTCTCGCAGACGTACCAGCTCATCATCAAGTACAGTAGAGGACTTCGCAAGGGGTTCAGAAGTGGCTTCAGTTGCCATCATACGTCTTCAAAGATGTTTGCGTACGTTCTGAGAGATGCGCATGCGTTGGCCCGTTTTTCGTGATCTGTATGGCCTGGGGGTCTAACGCGGGGAGGATTGCGACTTAAGGAAGGAGTAAGCCTGTCGCGATATAAATGATGCGACCTATTAGATGGGAAGAGAGACTCCTTGATGCGTGGAGAGCGGAGCGGCTTAGGTGTTGATGGTCGTGATTCGGGTCGATTCTGAGGATCAGTATTCGCAGTCGTACAGCTCCCAAAGAGGTTAGGCTACGGCTGCTGGACTTTCGGCTTCGCCTCAGCTGACTTCACTGGACTGAAAGCATCGATATCTCCAGCTCAGAGTCACCACCGTTTCACTATTTATTTTCGACTTCAGGCGTGAATATTTCAATTGCTTCACCTTTAGGTTGAGCAATAAGAAACCGTTAGTGAAGATGCTGCTTTCTTCTGTAGCGTCATGAGCAAAGATGGGTTTTTCGTATTGATTAGTCTCATTGTATCTCTCTAGCTAGACCTCCTAGACGAAATTATCATAAGACCAGATCGCAATATACCCAGATACCTTCTTCCACAATCTGCAAACGTCCTTGATGTTCATACGCAAGTTATTCCAGCTCTTGAGTGTATGATAAGCAAATTAGGACACCTTTATATCACCTTCTTACACATCGACAATGCTTTATTACAATACGCTGGAGGCTCTCCGGATGCTGTCGGTGCTGCACAAGTCCGGAAAATCATCCACCCAGCCGGGGCTCAAAGAGAGAATTGCCACGTGATACCCTGCGACGCGTGGCCCGTGCCCTACAGCTCCATTACAGAGTCGCGTCCTCCTCTGTTGAACAAGAACGGACATCAATGCACTTTCGGCAAATACAATAAACTCGAACACCACCTGTGTTATCTCTCTTCGCTGCAGGTGCCTTGCTCTTCACTGTCAATCGCCACTAATTCTGCTATGAGTTCCCCACAGAAAGCACGAGCTGCAGGTGCGTACACTGCGCGTCTAGACAAGACACTCAAAACCTTGCAAGAACGAGTTCAAGAACAGGAAGCTATCTTGGAAGAGGTATTCTCCGAGACTTTGTATCCAGACGAGGCTGACCATATTCTAGCTCCGGTCATCCACAAATCCATTGGAGCCAGAGCCTTCTACAGATGCAAACTCTCATCTTTTTCAATTGAGGTCTCTCAAAGCGGTGTATCAGTCCTTGACACCGCAGGAACCTTGGCTTCCAGTTCCGGATTCTCCATTACCGGCTTTGTTAGCTCTTCACACGACCGATAAATGTATCAAGGAGACCCAGGAATGCATTGATGTAACTGATACAGACCTCAAGAATTTGGAAGAACGGCTTGCGAAAGAATCTAGCTTTCTTGAAGATGCAAAAACCATTCAGGTCGATATTAAGAAACGTATCTTGTCTTTGCAAACTGAAATCGAGGACAGAACACAAAAACCACAATCCCAGATTGCCAAGGACACGAAGCGAGACCTGGAGTCCAAGCAGGCATACTACAACGAAGAAACCGGAAACTTAGTTCAAGCCTTCAACCTCTTTATCGATAACCATCTCGCACCTATGTTAGCAGCTGAGGAGCTCGGAGGGCCCATTGTGGGTGACAATCTCGGCGTGAATGAAGTCATGCTTGAAGCCGGATTCAGTGCTCAAGGCAAGGCAAAGAAATTGAAATCACAGCAAGATGACGGCAAACGACAACAGCGAATTGATCAGATCTGGGGCACCAGACCGGTTGGAGATGAGATGGATGAGGATGAGCAGCCTTGGGACGAGAGCCATGCTGCTGGAGCAGAAATGCGAGAGTTGACAGAACAGCTGCTTAATAATCTAGTGGAAGCTGGTGGTACAGGCCCCGGCGCTTATGTTGATCTTGCAAGAGAATCTGCTGCTGCTAGATTTCTTGTTAGGTCAAAAGTCGCCCAATTCCATCCTAGGGATGCCAGGAAGCTTCGCTTAGTGGATTTCGGCGGAGAAGTTGAAGATTGATCTGGTTCCAGCGATAATGAACACAGCATTCTCCTTTACATATAAGACTATACCGTGCCAATCCATGGCGTTCCTGGAGGTGGCCGCCCATCGCCTGCCCCTAAATCAGCCTAGGCTGTGTGCCTGCGTCTATGGAGCTGGATTGTTGCTAAACAGGACAGCATCGACACAAAAGAGTCATCTCAGTCTTACGGCTGAACATCTCGCACTGTAATACTGCGCTTCTCGGAATTTTTGCTTGAAAGCTTGAGTAATGTCCAATCGTGGATTCGAGAGAGCCCTCTGACGGTCACGTGACTGGATATATCTTGGAACCCCGGTGCAAACTTGTCACTGAGGCACTAGTAGATTAGAAAATGGTTGTTTCCTGGGTACTCATGTCTTGAGAAGATTGCTGTCATCTATAGACAATTTTCTCGGCTGTTTGTACTCATTACGAGCAGCATACACAATCCAGCTTTATCATTTCGCTGTTCCGAAGATAGTCGGCTTCAACCCGAATCCCGGGACCTAATCGCCCACTCTTGATCTATTACATACAACTACCTACACGTCAAATTGTGTAGACAGTTTTCTTTGTATAAATCACTGCTTACCATCATTTGTTAGCTGTCGACCCTCTGCCCGCCTCTTCTGTCAAATTTCCTTCTGTCTGCAACTCATTGATTCGCTCGTCACATCTCATACTATCTCAGACTTCTACGACATTGAGAAATACAAATTTCCAGAATGGCAGAACCTTACCGTCTAGATGCTACACATGCGTTAGCATTGATGAAAGAAGGTACCTTGACAGTAGAAGCATATGCCAAGTCCCTCCTTTCTCGCGTTTCGGAGAGAGATCAAGTGGTTAAAGCGTGGGCCTATATCGACCCGGAATTTGTCCTCACTCAAGCAAGGGCCCTAGATGCAATCCCACCTGAAAATCGTGGCCCTCTCCATGGTATTGCGATAGGAGTAAAAGATGTAATACTCACCAAAGGTGACCATTCCCAGTTCTCCCGTCTTCCAATTTGACATCCATTAACTTATTTAGACATGCCAACTCGTCACAATTCTCCCATCTACTCCAAAACTCCAGCCGGCCTGATAGATGCTGCTCCAATAACCACCCTTCGCGCTTCAGGCGCTCTCATATTTGGAAAGACAACGACGACAGAATTTGCCTCCGTGACCGATGGACCAGAAACTGCTAACCCCCATGACTCAACCCGTACTCCGGGAGGTTCATCCTCAGGTTCCGGGGCTGCGGTTGGTGATTTTCAAGTCCCAATCGCACTTGGAACACAGACCGGAGGCAGTACTATAAGACCAGGTAGCTTCAATGGTATTTTTGCTCTGAAGGTAAATTCCCCTACTTACTTTCACGTGTCGCTATTGATCCCTCCCTAGCCCACATGGGGTGCCATATCCCGCGAAGGTCTAACACAATATTCCATGACCTGCGACACCCTAGGTCTCTACGCACGATCCGTCCAAGACCTCCAACTTCTTTCAAAAGTCTTCCAGCTCGCAGATGATGACCAACCGGCGCCTACGCCGTTCCAGATCAAGACTTCTAAAATCGCGTTCTGCAAGACTTGGAACTGGGAGAAAGCAGGTCCTGGAACTAGAGCAGCGTGGGAGAAAGCCAAGACTTTACTGGAAAAGGAAGGAGCCAGTGTAGAGGAAATCGAGCTTCCAGATGACTTTTCTCGGATTAAGCAATGGCATGCTAATGTTCTCGCTGGAGAGGGGAGAACTTCATTCCTTGGAAGTAAGCTTTCTCTCCAATACCCCAAAACCCTCAGGATTTCATCATGATTCTAATTTGAACAGATTACTTAATGGCAAAAGACGAGATGCATCCTATGCTTCACGGCCACGTAGAGAACCATACCAAAATCACACGCAAAGCACAGCTTGAGGCTTATGATGGATGTGCTAGATTAAGACCTGTGTGGGATGAAATTGCATCTAAATATGATGCCGTATTTACTCCAAGTGTCGTAGATGAGGCTCCTGTTGGACAGAGAAGTACAGGTGATGCTGTGAGTTGTTCCTCTCTTTTTCTCGCTCTTGCCTCTTCCTATATGGTTATTCTTATGACTCTTGGGTAGCAGCTAACTCGTCCAAAAGTCATTCTGCTCTATGTGGACGATTCTTCAAGTTCCATGCCTCAATATGCCTGGCTTCGGAGGCGAGAATGGGCTGCCAATTGGATTGACCCTGGTGGGACCTAGGTATTGGGATGAGCATGTTTTGTGGACTGGGAAAACGATTGGGGAGGTGTTTGCGAGGGATGGAGGGTGGAGTTCGAAGTTGTGATAGATGGACTGGTAAGGAGTCTCTTGAAAACATGTCCTGACTTGGAACTTTAGGGGAAGAAGGCGAAGGATATCATTTGGAATTATACTGTAATTATAGTCCCCTTTCACATGCTCAAGTCAGCTGGACTCCTCTTCCAGGTTTTCCTCACACCCTTTGTGACACCTTCCACGGCCTATGTCTCTTCATCTCGCTTAATCCAACCTCCAGCCACGATAATACAATCAATCCCATCGCACTCCCAACATCTCCTCTCATCTTCGAGCTTCCGAAGTCAATCTCACATGCGCATATACTTTCGCACACCCAGAGACGGCGCCTCCCGCCAACAGCAAGCTCCCGTTTGTAGTCGCCCTCTCCCCTGATGGTGCGCGGTATTCAGAACCAACTCGGTAACATACATACCTAGCTGTTCCTGACCCCTCGTTCTCTAACAAGGCTCTTCCGTCATCGTCGTGCTTCCCAGCACAGCTCCTCTGCATATAAAATGTAACATCCTCTCAAACCTGAACATCTTCCAAACATCAACCCATCATACGACACCACCTAAAGTCCACCCTTCCACATCACCAGCACAACAACTCACCACCAGCAAAACGACAACACCATCAAAATGTCATTCGGACGCAATACCTTCGATAATCCCCTGCCCAACATCCCCCTCAGCGCCAACCCTCCAACCCCCGCATTCTACAACCTCCTAAAAGCCCGCCTCAACTGGCCAGACGACGAAGACGGCGACCTACACGCCCGCCTAGACGCCCACATCATGGACATGGTAGACCTCCCCCTCACATCCATCCTCCATCCACTAACGCCCCACAGCGCGAATACGCCCACAAGCAACACATCTCCCCCCAAATCAGCAATTTTTCCTTCATCAACCTCGCCCTTTCCGGCGACGACCTGCCCTATCACACACCCAACCGACCGCAAACCCCATCCCACACGCGCAACTCCTCCTTCTCATCCACGCCCCGCAGATACAGCCTCAGCACCCGCCGCACCATCGACGGCGCCTACACACGCATCCTCGCCATCCTCGCCAACGGCGGGCTATTCCTCGACATCGGCTGTCTGCTCGGGGCCGACATGCGGAAACTAATCCACGACGGCGCGCCAGCGACCTCAGTATTCGGGTGCGATGCGCAAGCGGGCTATTTCAAAGCCGGATATGATCTCTTCGGGGACGAGGATCGGTTGCCGAGGAGCCAGTTTATAGAGACGGATGTGTTGGATATGGTGGCGTTGAGGGGGTTGGAGGAGAGGGTGAGTGTGGTTAATTGTAGTTATTTGATTGGGGAGATGGGGATTGGGTTGCAGAAGCATTTTTTGGCCACGTTGATGGCGTTTTTGAGGCCGAGGGAGAAGGGGGTTATGATTACGGGGAGGTTGGATGGTATGGTCTATACCCTTCTTCTTTCTTTACGTGTCTTTGGAGGCGGATGTAGGACTATATACTGACATACAATCCATCGCCAGGAAATCTCAAAGCCGCCCCTCGTCCGCGCCCAATCGGCTCCGGGATAGCCAATCCCGCACTCGCGGATTTTGTTGTCTGGGACCATAACAGCGAGTCGTTTAAGAAGGTATTCGAAGAGGCTACGAAATATGCGAAGCAGGAGTGGAGCGTGGAGTGTTGGTTCTGGCGGTTTGGGGTGCATACTGCTGCGGAGGGGAAGGGGGAGTGGGAGAAGAGTAAGGAGCAGGGGATTCTTACGTTTGTTGCTACTCGCGTGTAGGGAGTGGGAGATTAAATCGCCGTGTCAGGTAGGATAGATTGGAAAAGTTTGGAAGAGATGTTTTGGAAGTGGGATGGTAGATTGGTCATTTAAATGCATTAGAGTGCAAAAGGAGGCCTGCTTCCCTGATATCGATCGCAGGCTTGATAACTCGTTGAATGTCACGTGAGGCCGAACGTGAGATGATCTGCCATCCGACGTGATATCTTTGCTTACTTTGACATTCGAAATTCACCCTATCTTCAGCATGCCGTGCTCGGTGTTGACAGAGACAGAAAGTCAACGTAAAAACTGCTATGTCACCTGATGAAAGGTACACGATATCTGTATATCACATCAGGGTGAGTCTCGGTAAGTTTCGAAGCTGAATCGTGGAACGAATATTGTACCACACTGTATGTGTACGTAGGGACGAATATGGGATGTGGCATGACGTTAGATGGCTATAAGCCACATAAAAGCATTTAAACATAAACATCCAAATACAAACCATTGTACTCTCTACATATGCTAGTCCGCTCGCGCTAATCGTACTCATCAACGTGGTCGTCTGAAGCACGCAGCGCACAAAGCAACGGTCGGATGAAGCAATGAAGTAATTGTCCGGCAAAGAAGCGATCATATGAGCACTCACCAAGAAAGACAAAGATAACTGCTTGGTAACAGCATGAGGCATTTCCCTACCTAGCACCACAGAAACGTCATACTACGAATCTACCCGCGGCAGTCAACAGTCGTGTACCCTACGGGCACAAAACAAGCAAACCAATCACCTACGAATGCCAGAATCCCGCTGGGAGGACACGATCGTTCAAAGTGTAACGAGGTACCATACACTTCGTAAGCCTGGTGAAATGGGCAGCCAGATGACCATCTGCGGAATGTGAAGTTTCGAATAGAGTAGTGACTTGAGTCTGGTTGAGAATGATGGGCGTGAGATTCCTCAGCGAGCCTGGAACGGTTTAGGGGACGTCGATTATGACGGATCAATACATACGTGGGAGCTCACCTGTGGCAAACCTTCGCGAAAGATATTGGGCAGCAACAAGGGTACAGGAATAGAGAAATCTCTCAAAAGGATGATTGTCGAGTAATGAATAATCGGGCTATTGAGGACCGAATGACTTGCCCCGGAGGATCCCGCTTTCGAGGATCACCAGAAGCACCTGCTTTGAAGTCACGATGCGAGAAATTGTGAAACGGGATGAGCATTTGCCAACCCAATGAGAAAATTTCCAACAATTCTGCTTGTAGATCTGTGCAGCCGAAAGAAGAAAGTATACAAGGGATTTTCGCTGTACCCCACGATACCGGACCTGTGATGTTCAACGGTGTACGCAGTATTACCGAGTTTTGGTACACCCACACGGGTGATCAAGAGGCCACATACAGATTTCTGGCGAACCATGAGAGCGTTCGTTTACCGATAAGGGTGTGGTACTGGCCGTGGAACTGGCCCATCACGGCAATCCCATGATTCAGACCGCGACAGGAACAAGGCAATTCTGGGCTGCTGAAAAGATCTGGTCGCCTTGCGAGTAAGACATTCAAGCATGTAAGGAAAATTTTTCTTTTTTTCTTTTTTGACAAGAGTGAATATCGTCGACTTCGCACTTTGATCACGAGCAATCCCAGACGGCAAGTCCCTTGACACAGGTGTTCTGGAATCGACGAAAGTCTGCCATAAAAGCTAGAATTCGGGCGACGATGCGTTTGGAATAATAGTACTTCGTAAAGCTCCCACATGCCAATAGGTCCGCGGTTCGTGGAACACGCAGCCGAAAGGCGAATAATGTCGTGCCACAGCGCTGGAGGGCACTTTGGCCTAGAAACATCGAAACAACATCACCAATTAAACAAGGACCATACATGGAGGTCGCCCGATAATAACGACTTGGCCGTTGCCATTTGCGCAAACTTTTGCGTTCGACACTCGCAATAATAGGTGGAGAGGTCGTAAATGCTTGCGCACTTCGCGAGAAAGGCAGCCTCGCGGACTGCTGCGGATGGCAAGGAAGAAAGAGACTCGGACTTTATGACATTGACAGTAAAATGGAGCAAGATAGAGAGCTGTGTCGAAGCAGCAGCATCAAAATATGAACGTGTCGTACCTCGCTCGAAAGGATGTTGACCAAATAAGCTCGAGGATAAAGAGGTGTACCTAGGTAAGCATGATCCAAGATCTCGTGATGGGGCAGAACCTATGAGATCTAAAGAGATATAGAAAATGTGATGGGTGGCAGCCCAGGCGGCAAATTCGGTTGAAAGCAATCTAATCCGGGGCTGCCCTGAACAGTCACCGTCAGCAATCGATATACGAGCGCCAGGAGCCTCAGCTATGATTTGTGCTATTCGTGATGGGGCTGACCATCACTTACTGCGTATGGTCCGGAACGTAAGCCATATTGCAACTTTGACGATGCGCCCAGTGACCAGGGACTTTTCATATAAACCGTTCTAGTAGGGTTATTCGAAGGTTGGGCAGCACCAAGGCAGACAAAGGTGTTTGGTATCGGTCGACTCGTCTCGTCGTGGTGATATGCGACATGTCTGACTCTTGAGCTTCCTCTTGGGGCATGCAAGGTGGTTCTTGCGAGTGGGCAACGTCATACGAATCGAACCTGTCATCGTGAAGCAACGTTGAGCGGTCAAATCAATTCGTACGGTCCGTAGAGATATGCCACGAAGCTCCGCCCGCACGACGAGCAGATATTTCCGGTCCGTTTGACTGGAATTGCTGTGTCTGTATCCATTCGCGGTTCGTAGATTGACACGGGACGAGAGGCCCTCTCTAGGCGGTGATTTTCGGAGGATCTTGACGATTGTCGCATGTTTCTCCCTGTCCTGTGTTTCAACTGGTCGCATTGTATCGATTTTCAGCGCTGAGATTTTTGGATGATTGCAGTCAGTCCAAGACGTATCCGATGGCGACAGCGAGCGAAGAAGGCTGCACCTGCGCCTGGACCTGCACCGCACCTCGAGAGGACCCATTTGCAGCTGCGAACCGCTGACAAGCGTGTGGGATGGCAGATGGTGGCAGCATGCACTCTGCTGATGTTGTAAAGAGCTTTCCAGAAATGCATCGTGTTCTTCTCCATCTCAGCGCGTCGGCGAGCGACCTGTTTGGTGGAGACGCAGATGCAGCTGCAGATGTGGCAGAGGAGAGCCTGTCTCGCGCCTGTCAAGAACGAGGCGATGTGCGAAAGCGTGGAGGTGGTGGTGCCAGATGCAGCGAATGGGGAGGCGGGTTTGACTCTATTCGGAGTTTTTGACTGTATGGACGAGATTCGACCTGTAAGCGTTCAGAGGCCTGACATCTTTTCTGGCACACGTCGCACAGCTCTGCCACACCTTTCTCCCGGCTGACTATTGATTGAAGTGATGTTCGTGGAAACCCTGGCCTTAGATCCCAAGCCAAGTACGGAGAGACAAGTACTGTAAGAAGTCGAAGTACTTTCGAAGTACAGTAGTGTTGGAAGATGCGACGACGTTCCCGTTCCCGTGCGCCCGCCCATCTCGAGGTCCCCGTCCCCGTCCCCGTCCCCGTTCCCTCCCCCATGTTCTTCCAAACACCACCCGCCTCCCACCACCCACCACCCACCACTCAATAATATCCCACCACCTGCTCGCTCCGAACTTGAAAGCATCCCACTTCCCCTCATATCATATCATATCATATCGCAAGACCCAGAGTTGAACCACCGCGGAGAGGACCCGACCTCTCATCGAACCAATCTTTGCCTACGTGCCTACGATAATCCCGTATTGATGCCACATCATCTCGAGCAACTCCCACGTCCATGTACCACTTGCAAGTCAAATTCAAAACCGCCACCAAGACCTCCCAAAACTCCAAAAACCATGTCGACTTCGCAACAATAGGTCGGACAATCCCGCGAACGAGTGATTGCTTTTCAGGAAAGAGTTTGACAGAATCGTGATCATTCACCCCCGACACTTCGTCCTCCTATATCATCCTCGTCCATCCACACCTCTACACTTGGAATTACATGACAACTCGCTCATCGCCCCCAAGAACATTACACCGACTATCCCGAGATACCATCTACGTAAAATACCTTCAAGATGTCGCAAACCCTCCGAAGACACAACACACAACTGAGTGGGAGCACTCGTAGTTCTTCTTCCCGTCGAAGCGACGACTCGCAAGACTCCCGCAGTACGGCGCCGACCTCGGTAGAGTACAGCCCTCCACCCTCAGCATATCACGCATATACAGAGCAGCCTGTATACTCAAAGACCCGATACGAACCCTCTCAGGCTCCGACACCATCTTATTGTGCTCGCTCGTCCGTTGATACCTATGCTTCTGGCGCATCCGAAGACGACCTGTACTTGGAGCCTGAATCCTACGAAGAAGTCGATCCTGAGTATGACGTCCCCGAATATCGCGAGGTTGTGGAGACCGACCTCAGACCCACGAACCCTGATGACTTCGCAAACTACTTCCCTTCGACCAAACGATTGTACATCAGACACGATGACACGACATATGACGGAAACATGAATCTTAGAGTCGACACCGAGGGATCAAGTAGGAGGAAAGGAAATGTTCAAATATTCCATCTTCGCATGCAAGATTTGAAGAAGCGGGAATTCTCCCTCAGACGTTACGAACGATCATCCGGTCGAGAAGTTTGCCATTCGAGTCGAAAGTATGCCAAGTCACCCTCTGACCAAAGGCCGGCTTTCACCAGGTCTGTAAGCAATGCTCTTGCAAGCTTCCGGAAGCCTGATTTCAAAAGGACCAACTCCTTGTTGTCACAGCATAGCCAAAAGAGTAGCAAAGGTATCAAAAGATCCGACAGTGGGTATGGCTCTATCCTTGAGAACAGCACCACATACACCGATGTGAGCGGGGACCCTGACTCGCTTGATCATGTGTCTGAGCTTTTGTCAAAGGCACCTTCTATCCCCACCAACACGACCAAACTTGAATTTTCAAACTATGCACAAGTTGACGTCAAGCGTCGGGGAAAGAAGTCATCCAAGAGATACGATTTTGAATACTGGGGTTATAGCTATTCATGGAGACGAGTTGCCGAGAAGTATGCGGAGGGCAACTCTGTTTCATATCACTTACACAAGGGTGATGGCCCAGCTATAGCACACATTGTCCCTGAGCTGAGGTCACCTTCTCAGATCAGATCAGAAAATGCTGCTGGTGGATGGGTGCCTCCTTGTTCAATGTGGATTTCTGATTCAAGCGTTGTGGAGGCACTCACAGATGTTGCAGAGTAAGTCGACTCGCTGTTATGATTCACTTGACCACAACTAATGAGTACCTCAGCGTCATCATTGCTACTGGCCTCATTGCCCTCGTTGACGATTGCATCAAGCAACACTTCAACACCAAGAAGCACACTCATTCCGTTACCGTGCCTCTTACTGCCGTGAAGTACGACATGGAATTTGTCTCACCGAAATCCATGGTTGAGCACATGTTCAAACGTACAAGTTCAAGCAGCTCCACTAGAGAAAAAGAACAAAAAGGGTCGCCCCTAAGGTTACGAAATACCACCTACGCTCATTGAAGCTAGGTGAAGACTCGACAGATAATCAAACCAAGTTGTAAGATTTAGAAGCAAAATTTACAGTACAACGCTTCGTTGCGTTGGAAGAACAAATTTACAGAACCTGCAGATTAGCAGGGCTATACGTGGTTACGTAGTTAGCATACAAGCATGGATATGGGTCATTTATGGGATTAGGCATCGGTCATGTACATTCTATATACCAATTTGGCGCTTTGTTTCAGCCATATCCAACAAGATGAGATGAATTATGATCCATTAAGTAGTTGTAAAAGTACTTGCGTGCTCAACCCGTTCAAAGTAATGGAATCCATAGCGACATTTCATTTAATTTTTCTTTCAAGGCTTGTGATATTCAGAATGCCACTAGTATCTCAATGGTACTTTTCAACATTCGTGACACGAAAACAGTGAAACTACCACTCCATAGGCTATGTTTCTCGATGTTGAGTCGAGTTCCTATTGAATGTTGTTCAAGAATAAGGCCTTATAATTGAGGTTTGCATGATACGGCTGATTATCGGCTAGATCACTCATTAGCTCAATATCCAAATTTCCTCCCGCGACCACTTCCACCATAGATCACCACGATAACCATAACCGCCACAGTGTTGGGGTCCATCACTTGACGGGCGAAGATAGCAGCGGATACTTGGGTGGTCGGGCACTTTTCATACATTCATCAGTTGCCAATTGAGGCGAGCGACTGCTGCCCAAGTTCTCCCTTACTCGGGCGTACCTCACGCCCTACAATATCCTCGCGATGGCTTCACGAAGCGTATCGCCAGGAGCGGCTCTCCTTCGCGCATCTCGAGTCTTCTCGGTTCCTCCTCCATTGGCTAGACCATTAGAACAGATCAACACCCAGGGAAACTTCAGCTCTGACACGGCTACCCTACCACATCCAATACATCTGTCAATCACTACTCCCTCATCCTCACTCGAGAGAGGCGATTGGGGTCTCAAACGTTCGCTGCCCCTCCGATCGACTACGAAGAGTTCAACACCGATTATCAGAGTCCAGGCCATGGATACATGGGAACAAGTCACTGAATTCGGATCGGCGGCGGATCATACCATCACGCTGAAAAAATGGCAGGAGATGCAATTGCCGATCACGGCTCCTATTGCTAAGAAAACCAGTAATTATTCAGGCAACGGAAATACTGCTACGAGTGTTTTCGAGGATGAGATAGACACCATATTCAACGCGAAAACATTGGGCAGGAAAATGCAGGATGGCAGATGGAAGTTCGAAGGGCCTTGGTTAGCTGGACAGACCGATGGAGAATTCAATGAATATCTCATCAAGACCGTACGCAATCGAAAGAGTCAATTTCGAGAGTTCCTGAGGGGTAAGTGTGCGGATGAGGCAGCGAAGAAGGCGGCTTTAGAAGGGGGCTTCCGCGAAAAGCCCACTGAGCGCATCGTCTCAGATGTAGAACTCGACAGATTTGTCAAAGTCCTCCGTCAAAACCCCGCAGCAATCAACGGTCACATCCGTGATTTTTTCGATCTGGCCCCAGCACAAAACCCAAGGCAAGAAGACGACTGGAGGAACATCCTCAGCCCTATGGAGGAACTAGATCAAAAAGAGGCCCAACAAGTAACAAACTCACCATACGCACTCATCGGGCCTCCCAAAACCCATCCTTCAGCTGGTCTATCGTACTCACGTACCTCATCCAAACTCCACAATCATCCCATCTTCGGCCCTCAACGCTCGCCAACTCTCGTCGAAGCGCGACTTGTCATGCCCAGTTCCGCCGCAATCGGTAGCCCTCCACCTGCCCTGGGTGTAGGTGGTTTCATCACACAAGTCCCATCCGAAACCATCGACCGATCCAATTACGGAAGCAAATTCCCAAACAATCAGAACGCACCGCTCACCACTGGAATGACCGGCATTGAAGCTGGCAAGAAGGGAGGCAGTAAGGTCTGGGTTCAACCTCAGCATGCGTACATCGACACCAAAGGACGCGTGAAAATGCTTGTCCAGAAAGCGGAGGTCGAGGCGGTTGCGGTTGTTGAGGGGAAGACTGATGAATTGGTCGCGACTGTTAAACCTCCGGAGATGAGACCTCTGAGTCCGTATGGTGCGACGAGGAGTCTACAGAGGAGTGAGATTTTGGGAGGTGGTGACAGTCCGAATGGAGAATTTGGTGGGAGTAAGGGATATGGACTGTGAATAGCATAGAAGATGGGTGGTTTTGTAGAATATGGATATTGCGGTTGTGATGATAGTAGAGATGTATAAAACACTTGTCAATCTCCCAGCGGTAAATTTTTCGCAAGAGGAAATCCACGTCGCGATGAGGCATATAATCGAGTGGTGCGTAGCGAAAGATACCATTCATCCTCCAGAAAACCCCTCGCTTTAGCAAAGAACACAAACAAGACACCACTGGTTGTGCTCCATCCTCTACTGCAGGAGAACTCGATAGCATCTCTCTCTCCTCTCTAGACTATTCTCTCGCCCCTCAATCAGAGCACCCAATCCAATCCGACAGCACAAACACTTGCTTCACCCGGAGGATGAGCACTTCAGTTTTTCAATTGACGCGCTTCTCTCCACTACTCTCTGATATCCCATCCTGCAGATTCACAGCACGAGCGCTGTAGTGCTGTCTGTGGAGATGGATCTCGCTTGTTTGTTGTTGATGAGGATACTGTACTTTCAGGTTCGCCCCCGCCTTGCTGGAGATTGTGGACTAGATTACATGTGAAGATTGGAAGGGGAAGGGAAGACGCTAGAAGTTGGGTTGTTGGATTGATGGAGGGTGAGGAATGGAACGGCTGCAGAACCGATCTCGCAAGCAGCGTCAGTGATTAGTCTGGTTGGAGTCATCGCTATGAGGATGGCAACAGGGAGTATGTGTCGAGCAGGAGGGCGTGATGTAAAGGGTCAACAATCGATAGTCGAAATCCGCAAAATGAGCAATTGCATTTCACGCATATACATGTTCACCCTGGAGACTTATAGAATACTCGATGGGTTGAGCATGGAGATGTTGGAGCCGTGATGGAGATATAGATGGAGTTTGGAATGATTCCTGTGAACGGTCCGACGTCAGCACTACCTTCTTCCCATGTAGGTACTTCGAGTAGACACACCATTAGCAAAATAGCAGTTACAATCTCGGTGGGTTGATTCCTATTATTATTTCATCTCCCATACATGAATATTACACAACTAACGTTGACAGCATTCTCGTAACATTAGAAACCTCCCGACAACATCGCACAGGTATTCTAGACTTTAACCTCACAGAGGGTAGGAAAAACTGTTGATAATCTCGGCCAGCCTGCGCGCACACATTCTCTAAAATCTTCTCCTCAATACTGAACGATTGTCGGAAGTCCACCCACATGCGGAGTAATCGTTCTGGATTCTCCTTCGTTGACACGAAATCCACTTCCTCGTTGAAATTTGGCGAGTCACTCGTACTTTCAACGAGTACTAAGGTGACTTCTTCTAGGTTCGGGAAGCCTCTGAGTAAGGAGGCTTTGTTGTATGATTCCCATGGCCGTTTGACGTTCAAGTCGACGTGCTCAATAGCTACCTTTCGTAATTCGTTCAATAGTCCCTCTGGATCTTCCACCAAAGCTTTGAAATCTCGTAACGTATCGTCGTATCCCATCTCTCTATGTCGTGGGAGGTAGAGAGTGTCTTGAAAAGGATTGAAGTATATCCGGGGAGGCTTGGAGGTCGTCCCGAAACATAGTTTGTACGTCTTCAAAGCTTCACTGCGTGATTCTTGGCATACTTGAAGGATTGCTGGAGGTCTCGACGACGAAAGGCATTTATCGTTCTCGAGATCATAACGAACTGTGACGGTACGAGGGGCACACGCGTGTGTCCAAATCTTGAGACGAAGTTCTGGAGCCAGGCTGGCAAACCGATGGAAGGATGAAGGCGGTGGAGGAGTTGGCATCTTGGCCATTTTAGCTTGGAAAGCTTGGCTTGAAAGGCTTTAGATGAACTATTGAACCCCGTCCGACAAGCTGACAGACTGATGATTTTATGGGACGACTTCAGAGAATGAATTCAGTACTGAAAATCGCTTGTCAAGTAGAAAGTGATCAATAGAGGAAATATGGTATCTCAGACAAGCTGTTGAAGACAGAATATCAATATCGAAATTCTATCGCTGGAAACAGCTGAGTCGTATTGATTCGAGGTGGCGGAGAAGCGAATGTTTAGTCGCAAGTCAAAACTAGAAGGACAGATGCTCAAAATCTCGACAAGACAAGTGAAAGAAAGACAAAAGTAAGACAAAAGAAATAGGGCTGAGATAGATATATGTTCTTACGCTTAATGGCAAGTTTCAAGGCCAGAGAGGTCTTCGTAGGGGGCTATACGGAGGAAGGGATCGCCAAGGATGATGTGTGTAGACTCGCTTTACTGGGAACAGCCACTCGGCCTCGTCTTTCCTCCACACTCTCGGGACGCTAGAAGTCAAAATCTCATGATTCTGTCTGAAGCGTCCGCGTTAGTTCGTGTGGAAGACGGTCCAGAAGGAGAATTTTTAGGGGAATCCTTGGTGGAAATGCGGGTCTAGAGACGAAAGACAGCTCACTGTCGCTGACTGGGCGAAATCCAAGACGCTAAGCGCTGATAATGGCGTGACTTGTACTTCTCCTTCATAGGAGACGATAGACGACCACGGAGGCTATCCTTGAAGTTGTATACTTCGAAGTATAATTCATAGACGCTCGATTGCTGATTGGCAGCACCGGTAGTCGAGGGTCAAGTATGCTGCATAAAGTTACACATGCGCAATATCAGATAAGTGATAATGGAAGACGAGAGGGAATACCTGGTTAGTAGAAAGCAGTGTTATTTTGTTTTCGTCCACGAGAGGCCAGCACAGGGACCCTCGGTCAGCGGTCGTAATGCGAGGGTCGGAAAAGACCGCGACTGGAAATACTGGAAATGAAAGAGTGCAGCATCAACAACTTCAAATATGAGGCGTTTGAGAACGAGGATAGTCCTGGAAATCGTGGAAGAAAGCGACATTTGATATCCGATCGTGTTCACGGGTTTCGCATGTGTTCACGAAGGATCCATATACCTAGGAAGTACGGAGTAGGAAGAAGGCAGCTGCAGGAGTCTCTCCCACATCCATCTCGTTCCAGCTAGCCCACCGATAAGACTCTTATCGGCCCAGCACACCAAAAATAATTCCCCTCCATTGATCCCACGACCGCAAGTCCACAGCATGGAATCTTCCACATTCACACCGGCTCCTATGCCGTCTGCCTTGACCTTTGAATTGGTAGCCAAATGCTCTGTAAGTCAATGCCACCTAGACAACTTCAAGCGCACAGTACTCATAGTGACACTCGAAGACTAGACCACCAAGGCTCGCGCCGCCAACCTCACACTCCCTCATGGACCCGTCCAATTACCCTTGTTCATGCCAGTCGCGACACAGGCGTCACTGAAAGGATTGACACCAGAGCAATTAGAGGCAACTGGGTGCCGGTTATGTCTCAATAACACGTACCACTTAGGATTGAAGCCGGGGAAGGAAGTACTGGACAAGATCGGAGGAGCCCACAAGTTACAAGGATGGAAACACAATATCTTGACAGATAGCGGAGGGTAAATACCATCCTCCACACAAGCCCCCATAAGAGAAATCATGCTAAGCTATTGAGCAGTTTCCAGATGGTCAGCCTCCTCAAATTAGCCAACATCACAGAAGAAGGCGTCCGCTTCCTGAGCCCACACGATGGCACGCCCATGCTCCTCACCCCCGAACACTCAATAGCTCTGCAAAACACGATCGGCAGCGATATCATAATGCAACTCGACGACGTGCTCGTAACCACATCCCCCGACGCAGCACGAATGCGCGAAGCCATGTTACGCAGCGTCCGCTGGCTCGATCGATGTATAGCAGCCCACGCTCACCCAACCACGCAAAACCTATTCTGCATCATCCAAGGCGGACTCGATCTTTCCATGCGCGCCGAATGTTGCAAAGAAATGGTCGCGCGGAACACGCCTGGTATCGCGATAGGGGGGTTGAGCGGTGGAGAGGCAAAGGCGGATTACTGCCGGGTGGTACACACCTGCACGAGTCTCCTCCCAGAACTCAAACCGAGATATGTAATGGGGATTGGATATCCCGAAGATCTAGTCGTCAGTGTTGCGCTTGGCGCAGATATGTTCGATTGCGTGTGGCCCACACGAACAGCCAGATTCGGGAACGCAATCACGAAGCACGGGATGCTGAATATGCGGCATGCGAAATTCGCCAATGACTTTGGGCCTATTGAGGATGATTGCGGTTGCGTATGCTGTCGGGATGGAGAAGGCGGGATAAACGTCACACGAGCATTCGTCCATCACCTTGTTGCGAAGGAAACGGTGGGCGCGCATCTTCTTACGATGCACAATGTGTGGTATCAATTAGAGCTCATGCGCAATGTTCGGAAGGCTATCATCGAAGATAGATATCCAGCATTTTTGCGCCAATTTTTCAAGGATCTTCACGGGGGTGACAAGGCCAAGTATCCAGATTGGGCTGTTGATGCGTTGAAGACTGTGGGTGTTGATTTAATGGAGGGAGATGATAGGGAATAGACGCGTTGTAAGATACCCAATTGACAAGATATTTTATCCTTCCATTTATCCACCTTTGTAATCTTCCGCACCTCTCCAAACGGATTCATACGGTAAGTTGGTGACGTTAGCGAACTGATTGAATGCTTTCCGTGTCTCATCACCACGCACTACTTTAGACGAGCTAGCCTTGAACTTCGGCTCTTCCTTCATTTTCATGGTAGCAAGTCGAACCATAGTTCACTGTATATAAATCCTCCATCTTATCATGATGATGCTACAACCGGGTCTTCATCGTATGCTTCAAAAAACATCAGAGAGAAATATGACATCTCAACAGAAGATCCCGTATGTTATCGATTCCATTTTGCTGTATTGACTTTGGATGGAATGTGCAGAAGTACAGTACAACTATGCCGATCAGCAATCTGTTCAGGTGTGGAGATTGGTACGATATCAGCCTTCATTGGATGTGACATCCTAGCCACCAAGCACTCACCGACTCACAGCTATATCATCCTCACTACGCATGAAGTCTCAAGTTCAATACGACATTTGCATTACAACTACAACCCACCACCAAAGGATAAAGTACAAAAAAAGCCTATCCTCTCCATCCCTCAGGAACATATTCAAAGGGTATCATAAAGCTATTGTGAACGGGCCTCCAAACAGAACGATACTCGAAAGGCAAGCAAACGAGTAACCAATTATTCTTACACGAGAAAGACAAGATGATAGTAAAACAACATAGGAAATCGAGCTATTGCTGAACCCAATCGAAAGCGTGTGGCGAGAATCACAAGGCGGGTTGATTTACTTCGCCGGTGTCTCTGGAACCTCCCACATATCGACATCACGTGGAGGTGTATCTAGAGTTCTTTGTGGTTGGATATCTGATTTCTGCTCAGGAATTGGAGCTTGCAAGGGAGCGTTTGGGTTGGGAGCAAAATAGATTTTGGAAGTGCGTGTGAAGACTGGCAAGCCTGATCGCTTCATTGGAGAAGGAGTGTTGGTGTTGGGCGGAAGGAAGCGAATTGCTTGTTGTGGTGGTATAGCATCCGGTTTCGGTCCTTCTGGTTGGTATGGAATAAAGACGTTGGATCCCTGTTCTGGGGTAATGGAATTAGACAAGGACTGTTGTTGCTGAGGTGGCGAAGCTGGGGGAGAGATGTTAGATGCCTGCCCTGCTGGAGAACTAGCAGGAAGTGGAATATCAGAAGGTCCCTGGAGATGTGCTGCAAATTGCGGAGGTAACGAGGGTGGAGGCGTGGTTGGTACTTGAGGTGATTGTTCAATCGCTGGAAGAAGTTTCGGCAATTGCACAGGAGCTTCTTCGATTTTGATAGCCTGAGTTGAGATCGACATATTTTCCGTGCTGGCGGGCATTGAAGGCTGATCTACGGGAGAAGTTTTACTGGCTTTAGTAGGAGCGCGTTTAGTTGTCCTAGGCGCTCTTTTCGCGGGCTCCTTCACTTCACTTCCTGCTCTGGCCTCTCTCTGAGCTTTAGTGGTCAAGCTAATCTTGACTTTCTGCATACCAGAAGTCAAACTGTCAATTGGAGATGGCTGAGATTTCGTGGTCGCGGGAAGTTGTGCTGCCTCATGGCTAGAGCTTGATGCTGGGTCTCCAGTTTCATCCTGCTTGGCATTTTGAGAGGCCTCGTTCAGTGGAGATATCTTGCGCACTCGAGATTTGACAGGTTCTGCTCGAGGCTTGGCCGTCGGAGCTCGTGTTTTCTTCACCGCGACTGGAGGAATGGAATGGCCGCGAGAGCTCATAGATGACTCTGGTCGTACGCTCTGAGATGTACCGGGTCGCGGGTATATAGATGACGTTCCATTGGAAGGCAGTCTATTGCCTAATGGTCTCGAGGATGTGTCCGATGTCATGGAACCATTGGACGCGAGGCTCAGTCGTCTGCTTGATTGAGTGGTTGGTCGTGAGTAGCTTGGCTGCGGTGGAAGGACTGGCGTGATGTTTCTGGAAGTAGCCTGCAGTTTTGTTAGTATTTCATTTGTAGTTCAATAACGCATACGAAGCGTACCTTATCAGCAATCAATGTAGTTCCACCAGCGACAGTCTTTCTGCGACCTGCTCTGGGTTTCTTGACCTCCTCCTCATCGGCTTCAATAATTGCCTTTGCAGCTGGTTTTCGAACCCGAAGAGCCATTCTTGTATTGGCTGGTCCCGATTGCTGTTCGATAGCGATACTTTCCGCAGGCGCTATCAATACAGATTGTCGATCACGCCTCGCCCGCGTAGCCTCAGCTGATAAGTCTTCAGACTTGCAACTTCCGACTTGCCTGTCTGCAGGAATCAGCACCTTGCTAAGCTCATGAGCTGCGACCGTCCAATGAACTTCGGGAGGAGGTGGTGTGGGAGGTCTCGAATATGCTCGAGGTGACCCAGTTGTAGACATGCTAGATACGCTTCTTCGCGCACTTGGAGAGACAACTTTAGCAATGAAGGACTGTGTAGGAGACGAGTAGGTTGGCGCGGGTCCTTCACGAGGAGCTCTAGGCTCAGGGACCGGTGCGCCGTTGACCGTGAAATCCAGCTGCTCAAGCCGTGGTAAAGACCACCACAGAGGATCATATTCGGGAACCTCACCAGTAATTGGCTCAGATGTGTAGTTGTCGAGACCACTGAACGCGCCAATCTTCTGACCCATCTCGTACCCAAGTCCATCGTGATTCGGCTCCTGATTGATTGTCATTGGCGCTCCGCCTGCAAGTCCACTGATGTGACTGAGGACACCGCTGTACAAAGCTCTGTCGCTATAGCCTCCTTCCAGAACACTGATCACTCGCCCATCCACCGAAGTCCCTTCCTCAGCGGCGATCTTGACAACGTCTCGGGTGAGGCGAGCATAGAACTCTGTGGGAACATTGACTTTATGGCGCTGCATGCCAGAGCTTTCCCACTCGCTGGCATCGAAGCCCGCCGAAAGAAATATTGCTCCTTTTGGCTTTGGCCCATTGACATTTGCTCGAAACCGTTCCGTCTGAGCTCGAAGGTAGTTCCGAGTCTTTTCCAAGAGAACGGAATACTTGGTCTCATAGAGTTCCCAAAACTCTGCCTCACTTCGCCACGGCTGAAGATGGACGTTCCAAATGCTTTGGCCGTGAGCATTTTCAATGCAAAGACTGGCATTCTTGATCTTCTCATCATCGCCCTGCTCACAAGGATACGAGTTTATGTCGTGCAGACTGAAATACCCTATTGATGACTTCTTCCATGGAAGGGAGTTCCTCGAGGCACTATTGGCGCGAGTATTGTGTGCCCATGCAATAGCTTGGGATCCATCTCCGTGATGAAGATCAAAGTCGATAATGGCAGCGTGAGTCAGGCCGTGAGCAAGTGTCGCATGCGAAATACCCACGTGGACGTTATTTAACCAACAGAACCCAGAAGGATAGCTAGCCGAGCAATGATGTCCTGGAGGTCTTATTGTAACAAAAGCACGATGTGGTCCTTTCCCACTCTCAGACCCCTCGAAGATAGCATCTACACCTTCACAGACAGCGCCCAGTGCTCCTTCCATAGCATCCAGAGATTCCGCGCATAGATAAAGGTCTCCTTCATGTAGTTTTGACGGGGTTTCCTCTCCTGCGCTTCGTGCCATGTCTGGTCGAGTAAGTTCCTTTCCATTCATAGCCAGCCTTGATTCCGCCGCATTGCACATAACCTTCAGCTCTTCCATCCATTTTGCGCCGTGGACATTGGTCACTGCTTGAGATGAAAGCGGGAGTTTGCGAGTGGTCTTACGAATTCGGAATGGGCCACTCGGGATCGTAGAGGGATCTCGAGATGGGTGCAAAGGGTACTGGCCTTCTGAATGCCGTTCTCCAAGTCTGATGTAGGCTACTGACAATCCAAGTATGCTTGCCTGTATGCGCTCGGGTCTTTCGACTATGGTGAGGAGATTGGCCTTCGAGGTCTTCGGCCTTGAATATCGATGTCCGTAACAAGAGTCGTGGAGGATGGCAATTGTATCCGCATGCCTGCTATCGTCCTCTTTCCTATGAAGCTCCAGCTCCTTCTCGAAATGATTATGAGCAATTGAGACTGCGGTATGTCGCGGGGTACGTTCGACTTCCGGCTCCATCTCTGCGAGGGGCGACCTGCCGTTCCTGTATTGCGCCGATGGCGATCTACCTGAAGGAGAAGCTCGAGATGGCGTAGATCGTGGAGGAGTTACGCCGCCTACTCCGTGCAAAGAGTTCATAGAAACTTTGCGCAATAAACTTGGTGTTGAAGATCGCGCATCGAGGCTCATGGAACTTGGGCTTCTGGGAAGGGGGCTTCGAGGCGGCGGTCTCCCATTTGGTGAGGAACTGTAGTTATTTCGCTGTCCTAAATTCCTAGGAGAAGCTTGTTGTGGCGATGCTGGCGATGTCGTAGAAGTAGCGGCGTTGATGTTGGAAAAGCGCTTGAGTGTGTTCTGAAAGTTCGAAGAGTCTTTGTTGATTGTTGACGTTGTTTTGGGAGAGTTAGTAGGCGCCATGGCGATAGGTAGCCGGGACTGCGCCAAACACTAGCCAGCCTGCACTGCTTTACCTAGGTAGTGTTGCCCGTCTACTTTATATATACGACGACAAGATGATAAAGTGTCATCAACAACTCGAGACAATGAAGTTATCCCTAGTCCCCACGTTTTGGACTGTGCCCGTTCGCGACTGTTTTAATCAACGCGCTCAGTATCCCTGCAGTTTCAGCCTCGCTTTACTTTATATGATACAAGGCGCTGGATAGAACGGAATCTATTTCGGGATTTCAAAGCTTCAGAGATTGTCCAGTCTCTATCTGTATATTGAAACATATCGGTGGTTATTCCTGATTATCATACACTTGTCCAACGTTACAAAGAAACGACATTCTTGTGTTCCGTTTACTGTAAGTACCCCTCACGCAGAATAGGGGGCAGGAAAGGGGTATATCCTTGCTCTCGGCTGGATCGGAAAACAAACAACACATCGAAATATCCAGATCCGAATCAATTCACAATTCCCTTTCTAAGTCAATGACATACTCCACGCCAAACTCGCTCCAGCATGGGCATGATGTAACTCCCAACACCAAATTCCATCCATAAATACAATTATTGGTATCGATCCATCCCGCTCCGCCTTTCTGTCATCCCTAACATATCCCGTTCAATTCATTCCAAATCGTAACATGATTCAGTTAGTATTCCTCTACAGCACAATTGGGGTGCAGAACATAGACAGAAGCTGCCGCATCTGCAGCACTCCCTTGTCCTTCTTCGCCAACGAGGCCCTGTCCTCTGATTTCCATGAGGATATTTTCCTGCAAGTTAGTTAGCATGAAGAGCCCCGTGAATGTCTACACGGAAGAAAGTCTTACCTTGACCATTCTCTTGACGATTTTCTTCGTCAATGCCATCTCAGCATGGTACGCTTCCTCGTTCTCGAGCTCATCTTCCTTCTGCTCTAAGTACCATTCTACGAGTTTTGTACCATCGACACCTTCCCCGCTGGTCATTTCGTCTTCATTGACTCGTTGAACGAGAAGGTTGACGACGCTTATGTATTTGTCATAGGTGATCTTGGTTTTTCGGCTTGCGCCACTCGCAGTTGGAGCAGGAGTTCCATTTGAATTTATTGCGCCAGCACCACCATCTGGCCCGTTGTCACCGTCCTCGTCGTTATCGTCGCCCATTGGAGAATCACCGTCAGCATCTCTGCGCTGCTCAACCGCACCATTTGGACCAATCACTTCGTCCTCTTCGTCGACATCAACATCATCCTTTTCAACAGAGATGATACTTTGCCTGAGTAAATGGAATGCTTCTAGGACAAACGTAGTGGTGATCTCTTCAACACAATTGGCCTTCGCGATAGCTTCTGATAAACGGATCAAGGACTCAAGCTGACGAACGGTGATTCTGTAGCTGTTGCGTCCGATACCCCCTTGAGCATCATCGCTTCGGAGTTCTTTGTATTTCAGGATCAGCATCTCTTTCGCATCGGGTAAGAATTCGGGCTTGAAAGTCCTTGCGAATCTGATGTATCGTTGCAATTGCTCGGTTGAAAATTCTGGCTGTACAGCTTCATCACGAAGTTGGTGTATACCGACAATATGCTCAGCAAGATGGCGGTCTACAGATTCGTTGCATTCATCCAAGATAACAAAGAAGAGATCAAAACGAGACATGATAGGAGCTGACATGTTGATGTTAGCTCGTAATGTTGTCTTTCGGTTATATCGACCTCCCACGGGATTAGCTGCTGCTAAGATAGAAGTCCTAGCATTCAATGTTGCTTGGATGCCCGCCTTTGCAATAGAGATTGTCTGCTGTTCCATAGCTTCGTGGATGGCGACTTGGTCGCTGACATCCATTTTGTCGAATTCGTCAATAGCACAGATACCATTATCGGCTAACATGAGAGCTCCGGCTTCGATGGTAAACTCGCCAGTTTCCTCGTCTTTGACCACAGCGGCAGTAAGACCTGCAGCAGAAGAAGCTTTTCCGGAAGTGTACACTGCCCTGGGCAAGAAAGAGCAGATATACTTCAAAAATTGCGATTTCGAGGTGGATGGGTCTCCAACAATACATATGTTAATATCACCTCTCAATTGCATCCCCTCAGGTGTGGTCTTGCTGAGACCGCCCATAAGTTGAAGGAGAAGGCCTTTCTTGACGATTTCATGACCATAGACCATGGGCGCAAGGGAGGCAACAAGTCGAGCGTATATATGAGGACTGTGAACCATTTCTCGCAATTCTTCAATTTCAGCGGGATTCATGGATGCTAAAACAGCTTCTTGTGCGTGGTCTCCTGGCTCATTTGGATCGACAGGAGCCAGCTGCTGAAGGGAGGCTAGGATATTTTCCGACTTTCCTTCTAGTTGCTGGTGTGCTGAAGACCCTGTAGTCGAGGTATCAGGAGTTACCATGCAGGCCAAGAAGGCAAGTCTATAGGTAAGATCGCGAACTCCCAAAGCTTTTAGTCCTGTGACTCCGTTCACATCGCCACTTCTATTTTGAGTATCTCGCACAGCCGTTGGACGAACACCTGGAAGTCCGAGTTGACTGACATCTGGTACCACGATCAGAGCACCAGTAAATATACACTTCTCTCCAGCTTTGGCTCGTTCCACAATCTCGCCTCGTAAAATGACATCGAGGGTACGAGGCATGCTTCCCGTTGGAATTTCCGAACTGTTCTCCTGAACTCGTACTTTCTGCCAATCGACAAATGTGCTTTGTCTGATATCCAATCTCCATGCAAGGCGATTGTTACAATCCTCATTAGGGCATTGAGTAGGCTCCGTATATCTAAATGTCTGCTCGATATTCGGAATGACGTTCTTGCAAGCTTCGCAAATAAAAGTAGCTAGTGACAGCTCTGGTCGGACTTCAGAAGTGCGAGTGACAGTCCCGGAAATCGACAAGAGTTGGCCAATATTTGCAGTTCTCAAATGTCTAACTCGACTCACTAGAGGAAGGTTATAGAAAGCCAACGTAAATAATTTGTCGGTCTGCTGGTTAGTTGTCTTGTCGCCTTGGAAATCTGATTGACTCGCGGAAGCAGCATTACTGGCTCCAGAAGAAGTTTGATTGCTGGATGCTGTTGGTTGTCTGTGATCCCTGAAATATCTAGGCTCGTATTTGGCGATCATGTTGTGAAGGCCCTTTGTTAAGAAGGGCAGAAATCTGTAGAACTCTTCCACGATACCATCTGCTAGGGCTCCTGCACGAAACTGCGAGAGATGCTTATAGTCGACATACATAGTAGAAAGCTGGTATGTTCTCAACCCATGGATTTGTGCAATATAGTATTTGTCGGTCGTTACAGCGCTAGATGGAGGTGCTCCTGAGGAGGATGGCTCTTCGACAAATCTAAAACCGTCAGATCCATCGCATTCGTAGTGTATCGCCAACTTACGTTTCAAGAAACTCCTCGAAATTATCCTGAATCATAAATCCAATTCTATCCTCAACTCTAGGAACAGCACGGTCTTTTCTCCTCGGTCGTCCCGTAGTAGACGGCACCTGATCATCCGCGAATCCCTCATCGTCGCTCAGAGGAGCAACACTTTCCGAGGGAGGTCCTCTTGGTCGAGCGGATGAGCCTCGACCCTGCTGTCGGGGTCTGGGTGTTCCTACCGAAGAAGGACCTGGCGATTCAACTGCGTCTGACATTATAACACTCGCCATTTTGCATAAATCGTGAGTGGTTGCGATGCGTAATCGTGGTGTTGATGTTGCTTTGCATTCCAGGGGATGTGAAATTTGGCGGGCGGTAAAACGCGGAGAAGTCGCGTTCGCAGACGCGACTTTTCTGCATAACAGCGCGTAGGTGACTGCCGTATTAGATTGGTTTTTGGAATAGATCATGTGATCCGTCTGAACTGCTGTGAGCCGCGACGTGAAGACTTCAGATCTCTGGAGAATTATGAATAAGGATATCAATGTACACTGATTTGGTCGATCCTGGTTAACGGTTCTTGTTGCTTTGGGAGGATCTTTACATTTCAGATTTAATTACCATTTTACTCTGCTACGTCATCACTGACCATCACCTCAACTACATATTCGCTCAACTCGTGCATTACTATTACCATCCTTGATTCTTTTGCTTTTAACGGGAGGATCGTACTCTTTAGTCGTAGAACCTCAAGTCCTTCTAAGACGGATCCCGCTCATCACAACTCACTGAGTCTATTGAAATGACAACCTTCACTAAACCTCCTCCCTCAATATATTACGCCTACAAAATAGCCCGCGGCGAACAAGGCGTCCTAACATTCGAGCCCTACAAATTCCACCTCCTCCCCCACTGGCGCTTCCGCACCGTCCCCATCGCCCACGAGTCTTCCCAAACCCTATATAACCACTTCCTCTCTTTCTATGACCAAGCTGACTTCGTGGGCATGGATATGGCGAGGAAATTCATACAAATGGGCATGACTAGAAGTAAGAGATACGCGAATTACAAGGGTGGGAGGAAATATGACGGGGGTGGGAAGGAGAAGGGGGGAAAGCAGATGGAGAAGAGTCGGGGCCATGATGGGAAGCTGGAGAAGGAGGAAGCGAGTAGGGTTTTTAAGGGGGCTTGGAATAGGTGCAGGGAGCATGAGGGGTATAATGAGTTGAAAACGGAGTTTTTGAAGGAGCAAAAGGCATGGGAGGCAAATCATAAGGACGATGTCAAAATCGAGATCAAATCTGAAGGAGAAGTATTAGCTCCGCCGCCAAAACGAAGGAAGAAAGAAGGGAAAATTAAAGAAGAGAACGATGAAGCTTAGTCCATTATCCTGGTATATTCCCAACGCCATGTCCTACCAAATTGAGTCAAATGCCATATCATAATTCCACGTCCAGTCTCACTCCGATTTCTTACTTGACTCCTCTTCGTCCTCTGTTGAATGAATCTGTCACCAAAAAATTAGCATGTATTTCGCCCATTCAATGGAGAACACACCATCTCAGCAAATCCAACCCACTCCTCCACCCCCCTGATATAAGGATCCGCCCCGTCTTCCGGCACGGACTCATGTCCCCAAACCATAATATCATCAAACCCAGCCTGCTCCTCTACGACCTTAACTTCCTCTTCGTCTCCCTCCTCCTCATCTGCTTCATCATCCGTTGGAGCTGGTTGCGACTTCGGTAATATGCGGTTGGTAGAAGAGAGCACAACCCCACGATATCCCTTCGGTACTTTAATTTTCTTGCCGTGCAACTTGCGACCGCGGAAGTAAGCTATTGTTTTGCCATCTGCTTGACGTCAGTGATGTAGATGAGGAGAGGAAGACAGTTGTGTATACCAGCAGCTATCTTTGGCTCCCAGTATCTCTTTGAAGCATTGACTTGTCCGTTGTGATGCACCCGACATGGTAGCACGTTAGGGGTGCATTTGCCCTTGTGGCTTTTACTCTTCTGAAGCGCAAACATGGTTGCTAAATGACGATAGTTTTAGAGAATGTGATATTGAATCTGGGAGACGCGACTTTCTACGTTCGACGCGACGTGTATAGGATAGGCTAAGCCTCGGTAATCTACCCGGAGATCTCCAACTGCATTCCTCCACCCAATGGTCCTCCTAGAAATGCAATTTCAAGGTTGTAAACGGAACGACCTCCGTGCAGGACAATGCCTTTGAGAGTTTTCTTCTTTACTGACGTGTAAATTTGATACAGACTATAGCCGAAAACTCTCAATTCATTCTCTCTTTTTAGTCCTCGGGGAAATCTGGCCTTGCCGTTCGACCAAACAATCCCTCATGCAGTTTCCACAGTACTTCTACTTCTGCCTTCTCACCGCTGTTCTTCCTCAGCGACTCTGTAACATCAAACACGACCAGCCAGCCAACATTTCCAGCCAATAATGTACAACACAGTATGAATAGAACGTGCCAGGATAGTTCACGTTTCGCATTCGGTTGCTCACGATTCCGAGCCTCTCACAGCGGGCCGGAAGAAATGACAAGATCGGGATAATATTCCGCCTGCAGTGCAGATTGTACAAGGTGCATCGAGTGCCGGTGCGCAGGGTCCAAACCTTGTACATTACCTATACAACGTGTTTGACGTTGCTTTTCTACGTATTGAACTTTGTGTTGCGCCATGCTGTTGCCGTGTATGAATTGTCAATTGTTGGCTGAGTGAGACCAACACGTTAGGTCTATGAAGAGGTACGAGGAGGGTAGCCAAAAAGTCCGGGTTGAAAGATTTTGTGCTGGTCTCGTCCTAGTCTCTTTGAGGAGTATGAGAAAGGGACTTATTACGTCACGTTGTAAGAAGTGTACCATACCTAGGTACACACTAGTTCAACAATACCTATCCAGGCCAGAATCCTATAGTGTTACCTCGTTGTCAAGAATGACATTGTGCAGTAGGTTCGATTGATAGTTCTGTACCCGACAGCTGTCACAACCTCCTCCGACCGCAACTGATAAAGTCAATTGTCATTTAAGCATCTGTGATTGTGGAAGCACGGACATGACAAAATGCACTAGTAGTGGGGCAATCAAAACTAATCTCCTATTGGACCAGAGCATATGTTCCTCCCCCTCCCTTATCCTCTTTGAGTAACGCCTCGACTTGACTTGGAACACTTCGTCATGTTCCTGGACCGCCGTTTATTCTTTAAATCCTTTCCATTTTGCGCCCGAGCCCGTGGGCGCGTTGCTTTTCTTCTCCTTCATTCTCTTTGTCATTCTCTACAACATCTCCTCCCTCCCTCTGCTTGCATTCCATTTGTACTTCAAAGCCAGAGCTAGCATTTCCGTCGCCACTTGCTCGTTTTTTTTGGAGGCCTAGAGCTATCCCATCCATGACCCAGGGTGCTCGCAATTTAAATTGAGAAAGACCGTGGGAACCTCTGAAAGTTGAAGGATTTGGACGGCCAACTGATCATCAGCTATTGTCCAGCAGACGTTCACAACATTGCCTATTCCGATTCAACAGTTCTGCAGCTTCCTCGACAAGTTTCCCGGAAATCACAGGACGGGAAAGGGCGACTTTGCGCCGACGTGTTTGCGCGGATCGTTAATTCTAATCAACATGGCCTCCTATATCACAGAACCTCTTTCTCGGGGCGGTGATCTTATTCGAACCACTCTTGGAAGCGTATCCTGGGGCCCAGCACTTTCCGTCTCCAAAGCAGCAGTTGCGTCGCTCTTTTCCCGAATTGAGAATGGTACACTGGTCATAGATGATCAAACCACCGGCCAAAAGAGGGCATATGGTCGTAAGATATCCAAGGAGAATTCAAAATTGTCAAATGGTGTGAAAGGAAATCCTAAGAAGAATGGCGGAGTCGGCACAGTTGAAGTGTTGGTTCGAAAAGAAGCATTCTGGGTCCGTTTGTTTCTTTTTGCAGACATGGGATTTGCGGAGTCGTATATCCTGGGAGAGTTTGAATGTGCGGATCTGACAGGCTTTTTCAAGGTAGGTGTGATGACCGTGTGCTCTTCAGAAACGAGGTCCAAGTATTAATTAATTCAGCTCTTCATTCTCAATCGAACCCAGTTGGCCAACGCTACCACACTGACATCCTCCATTGCCGGAACCATTACAGGCCTAGCCAGGAGCACAAATACGCTTTCGAATTCGCTTTTGAATGTATCCGCACATTATGACATAAGTAACGAAATGTTTGCTGCATTTTTATCGGAGGATATGACGTACTCTTGTCCAATATGGAAACCACAATCTAGCGCAGATGAAGAAGAAGAATCTCTCGAAGCAGCTCAAACTACAAAATTGCATCGTTTCATAGACGGAGCCCGCATAAAGTCGACAGACCACGTTTTGGAAATTGGAACTGGTTGGGGTTCTTTTGCTATCGAGGCAGTGAAGAAGACTGGATGCCGAGTCACTTCTTTGACATTGTCGATTGAACAGAAGGATCTGGCGGAGAAAAGAATATCCGCAGCGGGATTTGATGATAGGATCGAGGTAAAACTTTTGGATTATCGAGCCATGCCAATTCCAAAAGTACCGTTCGATAAAGTCATCTCAATTGAAATGCTAGAAGCTGTTGGAGCTGAATATCTGGAAACGTACTTTTCTTGCATACATCGTCTGCTGAAGAAAGACGGAATCGCTGTTTTCCAATGCATTACTATGCCAGAAGGGAGATATGAGGGGTATGCGAAGGGCGAGGACTTCATCCGAAAATACATCTTTCCAGGAGGCCATCTTCCATCGATCACTCAATTGGTAGATAAGATCACGAAGGGGTCAGAAGGCACGTTGGTGGTTGAGAAGATTGAGAATATTGGGGGCCATTATGCAAAGACCTTGCGATTGTGGAACGAGAAGTTCATGTCGAACTTTGATTCGAGAATTCGGCCAGCTTTAATGCTCGAGCATGCCGAGATGGGCGATATAGAAGTCGAGGTTTTCCGTAGAAAATGGGAGGTGAGTATGAAATCCATTCCTTGCAGAAGCATATTGACCGTTGTTGTCTAGTACTATTTCTGTTATTGCGAAGCAGGTTTTGCTACTAAGACACTGGGAGACGCGATTATTACAGTTGGTCGGGAAGGTGCCACGGAATTGATGGAAGGGGTTCCACTATAATTTCATGTTCTGCCATTCCAGCGCTGGAGTCCAGAGATGTCGAGCATTTATAATTCCACTGTGTAGAGGAATCTCAACTCGACTTAGACAAGAGTTTAGACCATATAGAGGTTCTAATTTCAGTATACACCACGTTTTTTTCCAGACTACCGCTTGAACGCTGTTGGATGCTCGTGGAAAATCGATGGAGAAGATATCATCTTAACAAACGAGGTTGTTCATCTCAATGCTTATTTTTCTTTTTCTTCTTCTTCGATTTGGATGCTCCTCCAGATGTGCCTTGTGCCTGCGGGAAACGTGATGCGTGGTCCGCGTCGAAGGCAGACTTATGTTGCCGAAATAGAAGCATAGCTGCTCGAGCATCTTCGATACTGGAATGCTCTCCTTCCTGAATTTCGATGCCCAGAACTTCTTTGGCAAGCGTTTTCAGACTTGGGTGTCTCCCCGTAGTGTATTTCTTGAACCCAGGGAACTTTGACGTGTCTCGTATATCTCTTTTCGAATGTCCCAACATCAACACTTCCAGATCGTTCCTGACTGCGTGCCCAACAATCACTCTTCCTTTCAAGATTTTTGCGACCTCCGCTTGAACCTCGTCGAATTCCCTGGCAGTAGGCATATTTTTCGGCGAAACACCGCTGACGTGCGTTCGCCAGTCCGTCACAAATTCCTGGGGTCGCACAAAGGAGTCGTAGACTTGTGTACCGTGGAAATTGACAATGCTAACCCTGGCAAGAACCGATCGATCTTGAACCGGTCGTTCTTGAACTGATCGATCTTGAATCGATCGATCTTCCTCCCCACCAACTCCTACCATCTCACAATCTATTCCAATGTATTTCCCAATCTCTACTTCCTCCAACAAGCCAGAGTTTATCTTGTCCTCTCGTTTCCCTTTGATTGCGGTGTCTTTGAAGCCCTCTCCGTAAGCATCTGCGAGGTCTCGAGCAGAGATGTCGTTGTCTTCCGCCCACACCGCTAATCTAGATAACGACGAGGGTTCATTGACTAAAATCACCTCTTTCTGGGAGTTTGTTTCATTGCCCATCTTCCTCCTCTTTTTCGTGACCGATTTCGAGTTTCCAGGTACAGTCTTGAACGAGTCCCCCTCAAGTCTCCTCCGCTTCGCAATAGAATTCCTAGTTTGCTCCGACGGTGCCGCCTTCCTTTTTCTCTCCGCGGCGTCTTTCGATTCTTGCTTGAGCTGGCTCTGAATTATCTTCCAATTACTCGATAGTTGATGTGCCATGTCGTGATTGCTGCATTACTAGGTGATGTTGTAGTCGAGGAATTTATGAAGTTGAAGATTATTTGCTGGTTATTTTTTTGGCGGGGCACATGGTAGCCTACCCCTGCCAAAACTGGAGGAGGCGCTGGAAAGCGTGGAAAGTTTCTGTGAGGCAAGGCTAGGCTTCTTCTCAGCAGCCTCGCCCATCCAAACAAACAACATCATCACGATCAATTGCACAACAATTATTTTCATCAAAAGGTCGGCGAATTTCATCATGACAAGTCGTCCAGCAAGTCAGGATGTGACGGTGGGATCGCCGGCTCCGAAACAAAAGGGCAGAGCCACTATTGATACTTTGAGGTGAGATTCACGATGTTCCTGTGACCAGGGATTGCGACTAACAAATCTTGTAGCATAGGATGCCTCGCTATGGTTATGAAAGTAAGTCTTCCATTTATTCCCACAACCACAACCCTCCATTCCCCACGAATATATAAATCTGTTTCGACGTGAATCTCAAATTTCAGTCTATCTATTCTCCAACTAATGTATTTTTCAGGATGGCAAACTCAGAAGAGCAGAGATTCTCAGTATAAAAGAAACCAAAAGTGGCCGACAATTTTACTGCAATTTCGACAACTTCAACAAGCGTCTCGATGAGTGGGTTCCTGCCGCGCGTATTGATTTCACTCAAGATGTGGAATGGCCGAGTCCAGAGAAGCCCAAAGAGACCAAGAAAGCTACCGCCCCCGTTGCTAAAAAGACGACAACTAACAAGAAAGCGCAAAAGCGACCCGCTGCGACAAGAGAGGCTTCTATCATCTCCGAGAGCGATACACCACACCCATGGACCGAATTTACAGAATCTCAAAAGGCCACTCCAGATGCCGAGGGAGACATCACAATGACCTTGGATCTCGATGCAACTCCTGGGGCTGACGATGATGCTATTGATGCTGACGAGGCCGCAGCTGAAGCGGTTGCAGCAAAGTCACAAGCTCCACAGGATTTCAATAGCGAAGAGGAGAAGAAGAGGCTAAGACATGGTGGCTCTATGACCCAGAATCAAGCCGAGATCTCTCGAATTAGGAACATCTCCAAAGTCCAGTTTGGGAAGTTTGATCTCTTTCCGTGGTATTTCTCTCCGTACCCAGAGGTCTTCACACAGGAGGATCTCATGTATATTTGTGAGTTTTGCTTGAATTATTACGGCGATCCAAAGTCCTTTTCGAGGCATCGACAAAAGTGTACATTGCAACACCCTCCTGGAAACGAAATATATCGGGATGACTATGTCTCTTTCTTCGAAATTGATGGACGCAGACAACGAACCTGGTGTCGAAACCTGTGTCTTCTGTCAAAAATGTTTCTCGACCATAAGACACTATACTACGATGTGGATCCTTTTCTCTACTACGTTATGACTACCCGAGACCAGAAAGGCTGTCATTTGGTTGGGTACTTCTCCAAAGAGAAAGAAAGTGCAGAGGGTTACAACGTTGCCTGTATTCTGACGCTCCCACAATTTCAGCGGAAAGGGTTTGGACGTTTACTCATTCAGTTCTCCTACGAACTCTCTAAAATCGAAGGCAAACTCGGCTCGCCTGAGAAACCCCTCTCTGATTTGGGGCTACTGTCATACAGACAATATTGGACTGAAAACATGATCGAGATTCTCCTCGATTACAATGAGCGAGAGGAGAAATGTAGCATCGACAATTTAGCGTCACAGCTGGCGATGACGTCCGGAGATGTGGAGAGTACTCTTCAGGCACTCAAGATGCAGGTATATCTGAAGGCGGAACATAAGATAGTGATACCAGCACACTTGGAGAACCGGCACAATGCACTGAAAGAGAAGCAGAAGACCAAGCCAAAAAGGATAATTGAGCCGTCAAGGATACAATGGAAACCGCCCGTATTTCCCGCGAGCACTCGCACATGGGCTTGGTGAAGAGAGTTTCATCAGAATCTGGTTCGTCGTTCGTGTAGCCGAAACCAGCACTGGTTGAAATATCAGCACCAAGATAGTCTGTTATCCAGAAAGCAGGTCGAGCAGAAAATTTCAGTTGATACAGTGCTTTGAAGATGGAACATATTGTCAAACTTTAGCGTACAAGAGTAAGCAGAAGGGAATTCTGATGGCGTTGACGAGGGTATACCTTATTATAGACGGAGTGAAAGGCGTAACAAGAGAAAATTCATGTCGCAATTATCAATCTGTTTCGGCATATATACAAGACTCGCGTCTCTGGGACTATCTTGAAACCTCATACATATCGCTAGTGCTTCCACGAATAGAACGGTAGTAAGACCACTTTATAAGCATAGAAGCAAACATTGTTCCAGTGGTATCTCGTAGATATAAATATAACGAAGGCACAAAAAGTCAAGCATTACTCCTAGCCTCAAGAAATTTGTGAATTGGACTCGCTACGAGCTCTGGTGGTCGCTCGGCAAAATCGCGGCAGGGGATTCCTGTCCGATATCAAACTCTCACAGCCCTCACTACACACTCTCAAAGCAATATTTCACAACACAGTTCCCACATATAGACTACACTCATGAGCTTCTTACATCACCAACCAACTCCACAACACTTCAAATCCATACCGCGCCTTCCAATAACCTCAAATATGGCATCACAAACCTCAAACTTCACCCACCCAGCCTCACCACAAAACCCACTCCCCTTCTTCGCCTTCCCACCGGAAATCAGAAATCTCATCTACACCTGGACGTACATCCTCTCCCGGCATCGCACAAACGAATACAACATCCCCGACTTCCTCGTGCACGGCAACAAAGGCCACCCCAGCCATCCCCGCGGCGGTATCCGATGGCGGAACGTCCTCAGCTTCCCCCTCCTCCTGACGTGCAAAAAGGTATTCCTGGAAGCCCTGCCTATCATCTCGTCTGAGAGCTATATGGAAGTGCAGATATATAGTGATGATTTGCAGAGGAGGCGAGAGTGGAAGGCGATGTGTGCGTATAGTACGCTGTTGAGGACTGCGGCGTTGTGTCAGGATGTGAGGAAGATTGTGTTGGATCTTACGCCCACGGATTATGCGGTGGATTTTGAGGGCGATGAGCAGATTCCGAGGCTGGGGGCGTTGCTTCAGACGTATCGTAAGGTGAAAGAATTGACGCTTAGGATTCGGATTGATTGCTTGCAGATGGATGATGTCAGTTGGGAGATCCTAGGTGAGGCATTCTTTGTGATGGCGAGGAAGGACGGGCAGGGTGTTACTTTGTGCGTTGAGCTTGTGGATGTTGAGCTGGATGTCGAGGATGAGAACGTGGATGACGACGAGATAGACAGTGTCAGGGAAGAGAGGAATCATGCTGAGGCTATGTGCGAGCATATGACCAAGCAATGGAGTGGAAAGGGTGCTGAGGTACGTGTGTCCTGGCATACATGGTGGAACTATTACTGCCTGTCTCAAGCAGGTTTGGATCGAGTGGGACTTCCTTCGAAACGATTTTGATTAGTGGCAACATCCAAAGGCCAAGAAGAAGAATATGCATCCATCTTGCGACAATTTCACTGGCTCTATCACGAATTCTACGCAGATTCTCGATATCTAAAGTTACGCCCCCACCTCGCAAATAACGAGCATTTCAGCTTTGGATAGCGACTCCACCCCAGCTCCGACGCATTGTAGAAAATTGATCTCTCAGCGATTCACAATGACATCTTAGTCTAAGTTTGTACACAAATTGGAAAATTCCGAACAGTAATTTTTACAATCGCATACCCGACGACAGAATTCAAGTTACTTTGTCTAATAATGTCCATTGCGGTTTCCTAATTATCTACTTGCCAACAAGAACACACACGAACCGTGAAATATGCTCAGTTTCCGATAGGCTATAACCCTGTCAGTTGAATGAAAACATTTGTGCAGCAGGATGGCAACATACCTTAGGCCAAGCAACATACTCTTGGTGACCAGCCATATTCATTAACCAAGCATCGGCAGGACTAGAAACCCCCTTTGGACCGCCCAAGAAGTTAAGTGGGAAGCCAATATCAAAAGCATTAGCACCCTCAATTTCCTCGATATCTTTCTCCGACAATTGCAAGCCCAAAGCCTCGATATTGCCCTTTAGGTGCTCGATCTTGCGGCCACCGACGATAGGGAAGACGTAGGGAGCTTTATGTCTGACATAAGCGAGAGCAATGCTTGTGATCGCTGTCTTCTTCTGCCCAGCAATCTTCTCGAGAACCTTGCTAATCTTGATAGCAGCTTCCGACGGGGCACCGAAATTTCGACCCTCGCTGCTCTTTCGCTGTTCCTCGGATTTGAAAGAGCCACCGCCCAAAGCTCCCCATGGAGCCATACCCATACCTTCAGCTGCACACATCTGGATAATCTCACGTTCGAAGTCTCGGTGTTCAGCTGACCAACGTCCTTGGTAGACGGAGAATTGGCGAAGACCATTCTGGCGAGCGTACTCGTTGGCTTTGGAGACGATCCACGCTGGTGTATCGGAAATGCCGAGATAGAGGACTTTGCCCTGGGCTACCATGGTGTTGAGAGACTGCATTAGCTCCGGGATTGAGCAGGTGAAATCCCACCAGTGGACGTATAGCAGGTCGATGTAGTCGGTCTTGAGCTTCTTGAGACTGGCGTTGAGTGATACATGAAGTGATTTGGTCCCGTTGCCTGCTGTGTTGATAATGATTTCCTCATTACTTCTCCCAGCCCTGAAGGCCGAGGTGAACTTGGTTGCGATGACCAATTGGTCTCTGTTCTTACGCTTCTCCATCCAATCTCCAATCCAGGTCTCAGATTCCTCGGCCTGTGCAACGATTAGTGCATGCGTTGTGGGTGATGGTTGCAAAACTGACTTGGTAGTTGTTTGCGGTGTCAATGAAGTTTCCTCCCATTTCCACGAAATAGTCAAGGATCTCTTCGGTGGATTTCTGGTCACATTTCCCCATGAAATCCGTCCTGTTCGAACCATCTCATTAATGGACGTGAATGAGGACATCAGGTCATTGATTGAAGGCTCACCATTGGTCACCAAAATTCATTGCTCCCAGGCAAAGTTGGGAGACGCGGACAGATGCATTTGGCGCGAGGAGTCTGTATACACCGAGTGGTCTCTTTTCGGGTGTCGGTGGTGGGAAAACCATTTTCGAAGATGAGATTTAATTTGAGATGGATGAATAATTTATAAAGCAGAGGCTACTGTGGCTTGGAATTGTCCGAGGTTGATGTATTGAAGTAGAGGATGATTGAAGAGTGATTAAGTTTTGGCCGAGGAGTGGGGTTGGACTCTTTATACTACGTAGAACGCGACTTCTCCATATGATATCATGAATAAGTGAACGAAACACATAGCCACTAGAACCCGGAACTCCGAGTGAAATCTAAACGTCAATTTCACAGTCGTCTTACAGCTGGAGTACTGAACAGTATATCCATGCGAATTCTCCGCGTCATGATTGGCCACGCAGTTCCTACGTCGTCGACGATCCGGAGCCTCGAACTTAACCTCGGAGTTACTTAGTCATTAACCCCGGACGATGCCATCGTTTATCGTTCCTGAAGTGGCAACGGAGCATCGGAGGTCGCTTAAGCTGTGCCCCCGGCACCGGCCGAGCGTTGGCCAAACCTCGGGAGCTGGAGATGCAGATGCAGATTTCTTCTCCCCCATTTTTCATAGCGTGTATTCTTTTCCTTCTTCATGAAACCCTAATAATCCCCAGATCTCCGAGCGCCTGAGTGGTCGCATTGTTATCAAAACCTCATCGGGCCGAGCGCGGAGGCGAATGAATCCTTGTGGACAATATTTAGCAGAGGACAGCTGCTTTATAAAATACCACTCTCAAGATGCCGGCGTCCTCAATCCCGTCGAGCATCCAGATGTCGAAAAAGGGATGAAAGATGTTGCAGATCCAGAACCTGTGACAGCTCAAAACACATCGACAGTTCCAAACGAAAAAGATCTGGTCAATTCCAATCAAACACCAGCCTCGGATCAATCTACCATCACGGGTCAAGACGATACGGATGATTTCCCAGAAGGTGGTTTGATGGCCTGGGGAGTGGTGCTTGGCTCCTTCTGTGGTTCTTTTGCCGTCTTTGGTATCATCAACAGTACCGCGGTCCTTCTGGACTACCTGCAACAGAATCAGTTGAAGGATTACTCCCCTAGTGCCCTAGGATGGATTTTCGGAACCGCATTGTTCTTAACGTAAGATATAACCCTCATGAGCGTCCATGTTATCGACTTATTCTCTCATGTAGTTTCTTTTGTGGTGCGCCTATCGGTCCCATATTCGATGCCTACGGTCCGAGAGCCTTGGTCTTTGCTGGCAGTATCTTACTCATTGCATCGATGTTTCTTCTCGGGCTGTGCACTCAATACTGGCACTTCTTCATTGTCTACAGTGTGTTGAACGGTATTGGTGGATGTCTCATCTTCACTCCATGTATAGCCTCGATCGGCCATTATTTCTTGGCTAGGCGTGGGAACGCCACGGGCGTAGCAATGACCTCTGGGAGCATAGGAGGCATCATCTTCCCTTTGATGTTCCAACAACTCTTTCCAACTCTCGGCTTTGCATGGGCTACGAGAATCTTAGGCTTCATCCTAGTCTTCCTTCTTGTCGTCGCCAATCTCCTTGTCCGAAGTCGCCTTCCGCGCAAGAAGATTCCCAACATGAAGACCGTTGCTCCAGATTTTACTACTTTCAAAGATCTTCCCTTTCTGTTCGTAACCATCGGGATCTTCTTAATGGAATGGGGCATCTTTGTACCTCTTACATACATTTCCTCGTACGCTGTTGCCCATGGCCAGAGCAAGGACTTTGGTTTCCAGATCATCGCCATCTTGAACGCCGGTTCTTTCTTCGGGAGGTTCTCCGCTGGGTTGGTAGCCGATCTGCTTGGAAGAGTCAATACACTCATCCTCTCAATAACCCTTTGCGTTGCGGCATGTCTTGGGCTCTGGCTCCCAGCTGGCAATTCTACGCCTATGATCATTGTCTTCGCAGTAATCTTCGGGTTTGTCAGTGGCAGCAACCTGAGCTTGAGCCCAGTATGCGTTGGACAGATGTGCAAGACGGAGAATTATGGCCGATACTTCTCCACGTGCTGGATGGTTGTTGCATTTGGTACTCTCACGGGGCTTCCAATTGCTGGTCAGCTCTTGGACATGACTGGTGGGAGCTACAAGGCTGTCATTATCTTCGCGGGTATGTCTTATGTTGGCGCATGTGCATGCCTCATCGCTGCGAGAGTCCTGCGTGTTGGCTGGAAACTCAATGTCATCTATTGAGTCACTCATTACTCGGTGGATTTCTCTATTGTCATTGTGACGGACCAAATACAGCGGGAAGGGTAGTGAAGAATTTTGTTCAAGCGAAACTTAATTGTGGCAGTCTCTTATAACACGCTGTTTGAGGACATGTTTGTTTAGCGACTCTTTTTTTCAAATGCGGCAGCATTACATGCGTTTAGCCAAATTAGTTAGTTCTAAGTAGAATAAAAGAAAACAGAAATTTGTTGCTTTAATCACCCGTACACCTTCTACACATTGAACGAACCCGAGTGCTATCCAGGCACCATATTTCTGCCAAGTCGATTGACTCACTGGAACTCGGGAGGGTTCGAAGCATAAGCGGCCTGTGAAGTTGTCTTCAGAGTATAGCCTCCCTGCTAAGATATCAATAGTTTTAGTTAGTCGTTCCAAGTATGTGACAGCTGCGAGTGCTGTTCACTGAACAATCAGAATGTGGCACATGCAATTGGAATGGGTTCTAAATATAGGCCACACGGCAACTACAAAGAAAGGCAATCTAATCACTCTTAATCGGATAATCCACAACTCGTCCATCAAGCCCCTCTCTAACACATCCCCTAATCCGCAACGCCAAATCAACAGAGAAAAACGCAACACCCAGCTCCTGACTCGTATACCAACTCGCACGATCCATATTCCCACTCCCAAGCACCACAATCTCCTCGTCCACAACCGTGAGCTTCAGATGCGACTTCACCGGCTCTTCTTCAAACCCAGGATACGTGTCTTTATCCTTCTTCGCGTGATAATATCCAATCTTCAATATTCCCAGTTTGGGAGACTGGGATTCAAGATCCGTTGCTTGAGAGGAGCGGAGTTTGTTGTACTGACGTCTCATTTTCCAGATTTCGATCTCGGTGATGCTGCCGGCGGTGCCGAGTTGTTCGAGGAGCATGAGACGGGTGCTGGTTACTATTTCTACGTTGACGCCGCGCGCGAGGGCTGAGAATAGGGCGTGTCTGACGGGTAAGGATGTTAGGTTGGGGGTTTGCATGTAGATGTCTCGCTGTGCGGTAGTGAAGATGTGGAGGAGGAAGGTGTTGAGGGGTGTTGGCGGTACGCTGGGGGGTGTACGTCCAAGAGGGTTGAACATGGGATTCCTATGGTGTGGTGATGGTAAAAGAATTGTGGGAACGCTTTCATGTGATGGGAATGAGGTTTGATTGATCAAACTTCTTCGACCGTCGGGTATGATAGACTCTACGCCCAAGTTCAAATCTGGAATAACACTTTGGGCTTGAAATTCTGGCAGCGTTGGACATCCTCGAGACCAGAAAGCGTTCCAGAATTCAAACAGTTTATCACAAATACCATCCTCCATTTTGACAAAACCTTCGAACCAATCCTCCCAGCTCACGTTACAGCTAGGCATGAACGCAAGTTTCCGGTCCATCAGTATGAATTTGGGATGCATAACACTGAAAGGCCTCACGAACACGCTCTTCACAATCAAGTCTACGCCCTGGATAGCCTCTGGCGCCGGAAGACCCATGCCTTCCCATGCTGCAGGAGGATATACCTTTCCATCCAGAGAGGACGTCTGAGTAAGCTTTTGCCAAATGGAAGACGAAGAGAAGCAGAGTCGGATCTGAATTTTACGTTTCTGAGCAACGGCTTTTGCGGAAAGCTTGAGGAGTAGCCCAGCGAGTTCTTCTTGAGATGTCGATTTCGACCAGAAGCATGTCACGATGATGAGTTCGTGCTCGGTTGCGAGACAGGTTGAGAAGATGTCGGAGAGGATTCGAGCACCTGTTCCGATTCCGAAGCTTTGAGGCGTGGAAAATGTCACGAGGGATCTCGGGTTGGAGGCGTAGTAGTTTGGGTCGTCTTTGATGTTGTTTGTTTCTTGATGTTGTAGCTGTTCTAACCAGGTATTGATTATATGATCAGAACGTGATGAAGTCATGCTGAGATTGATAATTGGTCTTTGGTACTGAGCACTTTGGCCGTGAAGATTGCTAGGGCTAATAGCCCTCCGACAGGTTGGCTTTGATGTAGTTGAAGTTATCGTTTTGTCAATACATGGTTTCCAGTGTTGAATGTCCTGGTACAAGCGGTTGTCCTAGCTTCTAATGCCTTCCCATAACAGCCTCTAGATGAAGCAAGAGCTTTTGTCAAATACTGCCGGGACTGAGGTAGTAATGGATACTGGTGCTGGGCCGATGGCAAATTAGATCGTGAGAACGAGTTTTGTGAATTAGGTTATAATACATGATTGAGAAACACTACCATTCGGGCCCAATTCGAAAGAGGTGTTTCATTCGGGGATCGGACTTCAACCGGATCCGAGTTCTGCATGTTGACGCAACCTCGGCTCTTTTGTAGTTCTACCGTGAATCTTGGGGACCGTGATCGCAATCGTTTGCCACTACACATCTCATTCAACACAACCATAATACTCCAATCCGCTGTCCCCTACGGAAAGATACCTTCGCTTGGATCCTTTCTCTACTTTGCGTATTTATACCCGCAAGACATCGAACGATCACCTTTATAGCAAAACCGACGATGGCGCCGATCAAGGCTATCAGCCTACCTCTAATTCCCTTAGCAAAAGATACAGTCCTCCTACCTGGCATAGTTCTAAGAATACCTGTCGCTGGAAACAGATCAGATATTCCAGCTCTTTTATCGAATGTTTATAGCAAAGCTGCAACGAGAACACCGAGCCAACGTCTAGACAATGTCAATGTCGCATGCGTACCCTTAACTTCGCATTACCTCAACAACCATGGCCAGAGAATGATTACGCAAGATGAGCGGGACGGAAGACCGAAGGAACGGATGGACATAAATCCTGCCACTGCTACAAGAGAAGACCTGTTTGGGTACGGTGTTGCTGCGAAGATATCTGGTGTTGAAGGCAAAGGGACGGGCGAGTTTGCGCTACTAGTTGAGGGGGTCGCAAGAATCAAAATCGATAAGATCACGCAGGAACGGCCATTTTTTGAAGCGGATGTTACATATCTCTATGACGATGGTAATCGTATCTATGCTAATCATTCAATGGCTTTGTCTAATTACATGTAGCTATTTCTCCCGAAGACGTCGCCGTTCAAGCCTTGTTCGCCCATCTCAAACAATTATCTCGCGAGCTACTCACATTACTACGCCTCTCCTCCTTACTACCTCGAAGTGGTGGTCCAGCTGGCTTGTCTCCGGTCCTTGCTCGACGTCTCGAACTTTATATTGCGAAGAAGGGGATCCAAGATGCGGGGCTACTGTCAGATTTTATGACAAATATCGTCGAAGCTTCTTTTGAAGAGAAGCTACAAGTCTTAGCAGCGTTGGACGTTAAGGATAGATTGGAGAAAGCCATTGCTTTGTTACAACGCCAGGTCGGGAACATCAAGAATAATGTCAGTATCACTACTTTCACGAGCACGAGCTTCCCCTCGAATATCGATTTGAATCAAATGAACAAGCCCAACAATCAAAGATCGAGGAGGCAGGGACTGTCTTTGCCTGGAATGGGTGGCATGGGCGGCCCTCCCGAAGATGACCAGGAACCCAATGAGATGGACGAGCTGAAGAAGAAGCTTGATGAAGCACAAATGACCGCAGAAGCTTCAAAGGTTGCTGATCGGGAGCTAAAACGATTAAAGAAGATGTCTCCAGCTCAAGCAGAATACCAAGTCACACGAAATTATCTAGAGAATTTGGCCGAGATTCCATGGACAGCTGCGACAGATGATCAATTGGGTGTGGAGACATTAGGTCGAGCGAGAAAACAATTCGACGACGATCATTATGGACTGGAAAAGGTCAAGAAACGTCTGCTGGAATACCTCGCAGTACTCAAACTCAAGCAGTCTATTAATGAAGATGTTAACTCTCAAGTCGCGAAAGCAGAGGAGGCGAAGGCCACTGAAAAGGTCGAGGTCTTGAAGAGCAAGCGTATGATTGATAAATCACCAATTCTACTACTAGCTGGTCCACCCGGCGTAGGCAAAACCAGTCTGGCAAAGTCCGTCGCAACTGCGCTGGGCAGGAAATTCCACCGGATCTCTCTCGGTGGTGTCAGAGATGAGGCCGAAATCAGAGGTCATCGGAGAACATATGTTGCAGCTATGCCAGGTCTTATCGTGCAAGGACTTAAAAAGGTCGGCGTATCGAACCCAGTTTTCCTGCTTGATGAGATTGACAAAGTTGGGTATGTCAAAACTTTCCCACGCTCCATTGGTCTCTCGCTAATATTCTCCGTAGGACTTCAAATTTTCATGGCGATCCTTCGGCAGCCATGCTGGAAGTTCTTGACCCGGAGCAAAACCACACCTTCACAGATCACTACGTCAATATTCCAATAGATCTGAGCAAGGTTTTGTTTATTGCCACTGCCAACAGTCTCGATACCATTCCTCCGCCTCTCCTAGATCGAATGGAGACGATCAACCTTTCTGGCTACACAACTCTGGAGAAGCGACATATTGCCCTGCAACATCTCATTCCCAAGCAGATCAAAACGAGTACGTCTTTTTTCTCATGAAACATCGTTTGCTAATGTTTTCGTAGATGGTCTCGGGGATGGACAGGTCGAGTTCAACCAAGATGTCGTGTCGAAGATCATTGAGTCTTACACACGTGAATCGGGTGTTCGGAACCTCGAACGTGAAATTGGGTCGGTATGCCGTGCAAAGGCCGTCGAATATGCTGAGGCCAAAGATACCGGCAATCCAGGTATGACTAAGTGTCTCAAGCAAGTGAGACAAAGATTGACAATACGTTTTCCAGAGAAGTACAAGCCTCAACTTTCTGTACAAGATATCGAGGAGATTCTTGGCATTGAAAAATATGACGAAGAAATTGCAGAGAAAACAAGGTAAAGCTTCTATCCCCCTGGTCTTGTGTCACTGTCCACTTCCAACGTCTGAACTCTGTATATCTGGCGTGTTCGGGTCGTTGAGAATAAACTCTCCGAGACTTCCAACAAGGAAATTTACTGACAACTTTGGTAGTCGTCCTGGCATCGTGACCGGCCTCGTGGCGTACAGCTCGGGCGGAAACGGGAGCATACTTTTCATCGAGGTTGCTGATATGCCGGGCAGCGGCAGTGTGCAGCTAACAGGGAAACTCGGCGACGTACTTAAGGAAAGTGTTGAAGTAGCACTCAGTTGGGTGAAGGCGCATGCCTACGAATTGGGGTTGACACACGATCCATCGGAGAATATCATGAAGAAACGTAGCATTCATGTTCACTGTCCTTCAGGAGCCATACCCAAGGTACGCTTTCTAGCTTCCACCAACTGATCTTATGTTGATCATTGACAGGACGGTCCTTCTGCCGGTATGGCGCATACGATCGCTCTCATATCCTTGTTCTCTGGGAAAGCTGTACCTCCTACCATGGCAATGACCGTAAGTTACCTCAATTGTCGCTGAAACGAACGTTTCTCACGCAGATCCTAGGGCGAAATTTCTCTTCGTGGCCGCGTCACTGCCGTCGGAGGTATCAAGGAGAAATTGATTGGTGCACTCCGTGCGGGTGTAAAGACTGTGCTTCTCCCTGCTCAGAATAGGAAAGAGTAAGCTGAGAGTCCACATCAACTTCTTTCACTTGAGATACTGATTAGCGACTAGTGCCAAAGATCTACCCCAGGAAGTCAAAGACGGGCTAGAGATTATTCACGTCAGGTAAGCGGCCTTCACGTTTTCACATGGCTCGTGAGAAGATTCTAATCTACGGCTACAGACATATTTGGGAAGCCATGCGTTACGTCTGGCCCGAGGCACACTGGCCTGGGGAGGAGAACTTCGCGGGAATTGAAAGTCAGCTCTAAATCAGAAGCTCCAATGGTATCAGCATAATGGCGATTTTTCCTTTTAATTCACTGTACTTTCAGCATAACGACTACACACATATGAAGGAGTACGAGGGGTTTTTGTATATGTTAGGATTTGGTTTTAGGGCTAGCGCAAGCGAGCGGATGGGACTGAGGGAGGTGTGTGGGGGTGGTCAGACAAATGGGGTATTACACGCATTCTCTACCGTCGTCTAGTTATCGGGACATAGGTAATTCGGTTTCGGTTTCGGTTTCTGGTACTCTGGCTTCAAGCTGCTTGCGGAGGATGTCCCTGTTTGTGTGCGTCCTCTGGTGTCGGTCGAAATGCTTGCATCGTGTTCTGTCACAGGGAGACTACCAAAGTCTATGTGCAATACGAGGTTTCTAGGTTTGACTTGGGATACGGAGGTCTCCGTTGCCAAGTTCTTCTCTTCGATGTGGCAATGAGTAACTCTCCTATAGATCTTCTTTTTCTCAAGTGGGGCCTTGTGACACATTGCCCAAGAGGACATGAAGTCAAGTGAGGTTGCCACTTGTGCCTTCATATCTACTTTGGAGAGACGTCATCTTGAGCTCAACTTCAAGAATACTCAACTGCTAAGAGCTGAATTGCTGGTATATAACGATGACCTTCACTACGCACAACCCTCCTACGACCGTCTCCAAAGCCAAAAACTCCCATCCTAAACAAGTGGCGTCCTGCAAGCATTCTCCAAACATACACAAACCAAGACATCGAAGAGACCCATACAGTACCACCACAGCCAACCCGCCATACATGAACGCGAGGGGGGGCGTCTAAGTAACCATCGGGATCGGAATACTCGCACCCACCCTGAACCTCTAGTAAAAGTAAATCTCCGAGCGAATGAACCCCGTACCACGCGACTAACCTAGCCTGACCTAACCTATTGAAGTTGTTTCCGATGGCCGTACAGCACGAGGTGTCTTGGTTCGTTTGTGCTACGTGTGCTTTACTAGGATTGAAGGTTTCTGGGGTGGACGTGAGAGATTCGATGGTCGGGATTTGGAGGAGGAGGATTTTGGTGGGGTGGGTGGTATTACGTAGGAGGTGGTTGGGCTTTGGGAGAGGAAAGACTACACGATTTCGAGTCAACTTCCCCCTCGAAAGAGTCGTTGAGATTCAGAACTTGCTGTTGCTCTGAACGACAAGTACAGTACATGAGATTGGAAGCTGGAGAAGTGATAGAGAGCGATATCTCGCGGCGATGAATACTTAACGTTCTCCCCATCTCCATGTCAATTTGGCTGCTATCATTCGCACAATCTCACATTCGCGAGCATCAAAAAATGACATATAAAACTACGGAGCAATCAGAACACCCTGTTGTTGTTACACCAGGACTGAATTCCTCATTTACCGAGAAATTATCCACCGCGGACTCTACGACCTCCAAGAACCAAAGCGTAACAGTAACCAGACACCCCAAATCCAGGGGCCCGGTATCCCGGGTAACTAGGACCTTCGTTGCTAGTCATACAAAGCAAATGTTGGTACTTCAACTTATCATTCCATGCTCGTAAAGGCAGCTCAGACTCCCCAATTCTCATACAATCTCTCGGACTACTTCCACCGCTACGAAGAGAGGTTCCAAAGAAACCTTATATCAGTACGAGTCTTTAGCCCAAAGCTTGCAGGTTCCAAGGTACGGACGTTGCTCCTTGCCTTCTATAGCTCGGGCTTGGAACAAAAGTAAGTGCTAGTACTGTTCCGTTCGAGTTGGGGACGCCGTTCAACGTCAAGTTTCAAAGTTTTACCAGACGGTGGAAAGAATATCGGTAGTTCCAAGATCGCCAGGCAATTTTTACCTCGCCGCCAGCACGCCTCGTCTATACCCAGCTCCCCAAAAGCAAATCCCCAAAAGAAAACAAAGCCCGTCAACCTCCGAATCGACACGCTCCCCAAATTTGCAAGATCCCAAGATTCTCCCAACAACGACGATTCTGTATCAAGGACCTCCATACCTAATCCGCAACCCCTCACACTCGTCCAATATTCACATCGTAAGACCACGCGTTACTCCACTTCTCCGCCACGGTTCCGGCCCCTCGCTTAGCTGAGACACAATATCTCCAACAGGCGACCCCAAAAAAGAAGCATGAGACATATTGAAGTGATGACGTTAGATAATCTCCGTCCCACAAAGCCCAGACAAAAGCAATGGAGCTGAGTTCGCGTAACGGGATGGATGAACACGTGGGCGGGATCGCAAGGGAGACCGAGCTGTGCAAGTGAGAGGGAGAGGGTCGACTGGCCAAAGTTGAAGGTTACGATGGTTAAGAAGTTGATACGACGGTGGAAGCGAGTCCTTTGAGAACGATGTTGCTCGACCTGTTCAAATTATTGTTAACCTAAACTCGGTCGATTGCCAGACGTGGGAGAGTAGAATCCTAGTCTCGGATATGAACTAATACTCAACACCCGCTTAACAGAGAGAAATTCCACACCGCGCAAGGAGTAAATTTGATCCGTGACAAGCAAGATAGCAGAACGATACAATAGAGCGAAAATTTGTGAATGTCATAAACGCGCAAAGCCACAATAGCTGCCTAAATTTGAGGTGTGGTAGTAACATACTGTAGCCGCAATCGTATAAAAGGTTTCAAGTAATAGCTGAGATCAAGTTTATATTCCACTTTGTAACGAAAGGGAATATACCAGTCAGCTCAGAGAACCCGTTAATATAGTCTGCTATTTCTCAACGGCCACATAGAAAGACTTCAACTAGTATTTAGGATTAGGGATAGCAGAGGTGAGTGCTAATGTAGCAAAGAATAGCCTCGGTGGTGCTCTTATCATTAAGAGTAATAGGGCGCAACAATGCGAACTGGACTTATAGTTCAAACTAGGAGTCATATGATAGATAGGCAAGAGCTAGTTTTGGTGATCTCCTTATGATATCAAGATTGATGTCTTCACGGAATGACTTACTCTCTCCTTCTCTATATGTGCGCAGATACTATATTGCATTGAGGAAGGATGATTGACGAGAAAGTAAAATCTCGCTTGAATCGACTAGAGAAATTTCTTTTCAGAAACAAGACATGGGGGAACGAGGACTTTCGCGACATCGCTGGAACGAAAACCAGGATAGCAGACACACTGTGCCGCCCAGCTAAGTTGATTGTGGTTCTTGAAAGAGAATATACTATAAATATCAGCAGATTATGTAAACAGACAGCCCACGATTTATAAGCCATCACTTGACGTCTTCCCATCCAGATGATCTGCTCCCTCTTCCCACTTGGAAAGCAGCGATGATAGAATAAGCGCGGAGGGGAATTCTATGACGTGGCACAACAGACATGCTCTTTGATGGGCACGCGCCAGCCTTCCCGCAACTCCCCATGTTCGTTAGCCATACTTGAAGCACTTATTGCAAGGTATCCACCCCAACCGATCTTAACCAGAATCGATCTCGCACCTATCCTTGATGCGCATCATAGCTTGAAAACTATTGCATGCAGATTGTAATAATCAACATCTTGATATACGCTTGTATCCTTGCAGGTAGAAAGTTGCAGAAGTAGTAGCCAACTAAGATATTCACCATACGCGTTGCGCGGGAATTGGTACTGTAGTAATCACAATGGTATTGATTTATCCGACAATTCAGCCGCAAAGACTAGTTCAACCATGCAACCTAGTCCAGAAGTAGAAGGAACGGAAAACATACGAGCTAACAATTCCTAGCTTGATATGAAGGAGCTTCTAGAGAATCAGATCTTATCAATCTTGGGCATTAGGAAAGCCGCCAACAAATCAGTCTGGCACCACCAACAGGAAAACGTAACCGGTGAACGGTACTGAGAACGGAGCAGAAAAACTTGAAACCGAATGCAGATCTATCACGACATCTTCCATTAGGATAATTGTGTTACCAAAGACAGGAGAGTGAGCACCGCCATACGTACTGTGCTAAGTGACCCCGCGAAAGGAGCGCAAGCATCTGCGTGAAGCGCTGACTTGCACACGACACATGCTAGCACATCTAAATCATGCCGAAACACACTCCGCCGTAATGTAGGATGATGGGAAAAGTTTGTCGATCAACCCTGAAAAGGAGAGGGAGAGAGTTTCGGGCGCTATAGCAGAGCCCGTACACGATGTGTGGCTAGAGAACTAGACTACCGATATAGGGCCCAAGTTTTCACATAACACTCTCCGGCCCAACGCATCAATCCTATAGGGTCTTTGACTCTATTTGGAGGCAGGCTTGTTGATCTTAAGTATATAGCTACCGGGGAACCAAGCTTCCAGCGTCGGCTACGCGTTGCTATGTGGATCTTTGGGCCTTAAGCGCTGTTAAATAGTAGCCGGTACGACGATCGGCAATAGCAATTCTGGGTTTACTCCGAATCAGACATTGGTCTTGGTGTGTACTATCGGTTATTCCTCAGGTTATCGAATTGCTACTACAAGTCCTTCTCTCAACTCATGATCATGAGACTTCAGACGAAGGACTATTGCCTTCTTGTTGAAGAAACGAAATTGCAAAACGCTCTTTGGGTCGAAGTATTAAAGCTACCTCGATGCCGAAATTGCACCTCCACAGGTGGCTGTTGGTGGCAGGTGTCACTGATGGTAGTGTGTGGCTGAAAGGGATCTAGGAATCCGTTCAGTCGTAGTTAAGTAGACATTAGTGAATGCGCCGGTGGTTCCAGTGTCTACTAGCGACTGGCGCCTGTGCAACATTAGTGCACCAAACTAAGGTGGCTAAAGATGGTAATTCAAGCCCGTCATCTGTTCGGATGCTGACCTAAAGCGTAATCTTGAAGCACCTTGACAGTTTTGGAAACCGTCTCACGGCTCATCCTCGAAGACGGGATGAAGTGGAGATTTATCTGCTAATAATGGCGATGAGCATACTGTACATCTCGTCCACTCTGCAATGCAGATCGAGCATCGAGGATCCGAAAGTCTATAGCCACGAATCATTCATCATACACGCATGTATGCAGATTTCGATCGCCCAATGCGCATTTCGGATCGCCGAAGACTACTTCAATGGCGTGGAAATGTTTTGAGATTTGTGACTGCAGACGTAGTGTCAGCTCTGCCGGCCATATTGGGCATCAGAGACGGAGTCATCCCCAATGGTCTACATACTTGGGTCTTCTCCATGTCACATGGACTATAGTGCGGAATCACAACCCACGACTTGCAACTCCCCTGGGCCGTAAGTTCGGCAGTTTGAAAGAACTGGTGAGGTGTAGCAAAGACCAATTCTGTAAACCACGTACCCTGGCATACAAGGCTGAGACGAGTCTGGTGGTGGTGATGCCATACCAAGCATGCTATAAGCACGGCATTGAAGATATACACACTAGACGATTGCGGATATTGCTCATTCTTAGCTTGGGTAACAACGAATGTTAGATGCTGTCGATGGTGCCCAAATAGTCAGAGGGCTAACGAAGTTCGTTCGATAACCTAATGGTTTCTTGATCGGATGAGTGGCGCACTCCGCTCAGACTCCATCATCAAATTTGTCTGATATTGAAAAACCTTCTGTCCACCCATTGCAGGTCAAGGCCAGCGGTCCGGGCGTTGATACGCTTCAGCCTCTAATGCAGTTTATAGGATTGAAAGAGAATACTGTATTAGCGCCATGGGTGTTCGAGCATGACGATGAAATTAAACATGCAGAACCGCCGTTTGAGTTTGAGTCGTCGCATGTCACTCTCGTTATATATCATGGGTCGTTGATATAGGCCAGGGTTTGCAAGGGCCAAATCTAGGTGGTGACCACTGTTATGATCGTCGACATCGGTCCCTTCCTCTTCCTCCCTTTCGCTACCAAAGCTGTCTCTGCACCGGATCTACGCCACTTGAAGACAACGCTTGCCTGCCCTCTCCGTACCAAAATGCCGGATAATCTAATAATACGTGGTATGGGACACTTCATCGAGCCTGTCAGTAAGAAGCGACGTGTGACTGATGTCGGCACGTTGGCCTGTCGGCATCGTTGCCGCGTTTGGTCATTCTTGGTTGTATTAATCCTTTCCCATCTGCAAGCAATAGCGCATCTCGTCTCCATGCTTTGCAGAAATGCCGTGAGTCTTCAGCCCCCATACTCGTGATACCGTAAGTGCAACTCGTCTTACTTCGTAGAAGTACTGTAAAGTGCACATACTTCGAAGTAGGATTTCGCCCTGCACCGTAAATCTTTCTGAGTGCATAAAGATGCGCACAGAGGCTCGGGAACGCTCGGAGTCGTCGTGATAGAAGTAATTGGCCAGCCCGAGCCTTTTGAGGGTCTGGTATGAAATAATATTTCTCCGGTTGAAATGAATCTTATGCCTTCTTCTGCAAAGCATCGTCTCATGCGGCGTTGAACGCAGCGCCTAACCCCGCATATGGCAACAAGTAATATCGCCACCGGCTCAGTTTCCACTTCTGATTTCATTGAGACAATCGGACCAACAGTTTGCGATCGGATCTTTTTGGTTTTCTCGTCCCACTCTTAATCATCCCATGTACTGTACTGTACTTCGAGTCTTCGAGGTAAGACGAGACAATGAAGTCATTCCTGGTCTGTCAAAAGTCCTTACGAGGCTCATTTCAATTAATTAAGCCTTTTGCTATGTAGCATTCAAGAATCGATAATTAGTATTCAACACCCCACAATATAGTACGATTTATAGTAGTAAGTACGGGCGCGGTTATGCCGATTATCTGACCAACTATACACATATATAACCTTCGCTATAACCTCGCTATCGCCTACCTCGCTATCGCCCACCTCGCTATCGCCCACCTCGCTATCGCCCACCTCGCTATCGCCTACCTCGCTATCGCCCACCTCGCTATCGCCTACCTCGCTGTCGCCCACCTCGCTGTCCCCTACCTCGCTAGCGCCTACGTTACTATTACTAAACTTTCTATTACCTAACTTACTATAATTACTTTATACTTACTTAGCTATAATATATATATATATATAATATAGAGTATATATAGTATTATCTTACTAAAATTAATATATTAATTATAATAAGAGTAATACTTAAGGTAGGCGGCAGCGAGGTAGGCGACAGCGAGGTGGGCGGCAGCGAGGTAGGCGACAGCGAGGTGGGCAGCAGAGAAGTAGGAGGCGACGGCGAGGTATAATCCTAGGCGTAATCCTGTATAGTTGGTTCTACGAACATACATCCCACCGCCCGTACGTAGTATAGTAATTGCTAGTATTATGTAGGGGGTTGAATGCTAATTATCAGTTCTTGAATGCTACATAGCAAAAAGCTCACCAATTGATCAAAGCAGGACTAATACTTCAGATGGTAGATTGGCGCCTGAAAATTTCTTCAAACACAATCCTTGCACTATGAAAATCTGATGTCGGAGGGGTAGTCCTCCCAGCAGGCTCAATTTCGTCGCATGAAGACAATGATATTTGGCCCTTCCAGAGCATATGTGAGTATCTAGGCTATATGCTGAAGAATGAACGCAGACCGAAACATCGGATTCACAAAAGAAACCCTCCCATATCTAAAGAACGAAAAGAGGCAGAAATGCAGAAGCTCTCTGACTTTTCACCACTCCGAAACGCCATCGCTATGTCCTCAACCTCTATAGATTGCCAGACAGATAGATCCGCGAATATGCATCCTCTAATCCATATACAGCCGCACTTTCCCATCTCTACAAACGATCCGCTCATTTCCCGCCCTGGCTGTTCAAGAAACTCAAGTAGCAATTCCACCCCAAAGAAACAACATTGACAACCAACACCCGGTGGTGCAGTGGCACAAGTTTGAAGTTGATAGCCTGCACAAAAGGCCACACCATCCAATTCTTCGTCAAGGCAGTCGCATATGTACTCTCGAGCTTATCCTTGGGCGAGGAACCCTCCATGATAGCCATACTGCTCAGGAAGACGAACAGATTGGTGCTCGCGAAGATGGTTTGATCGGCGGCGACGCGGGCTACGATCTCGAGGTTCTTGTTCTTGAGCACGACTTTGTTCTGCAGGAATTTGAACCATGTGGTTGCGGCTGGTCCGAAGATCGCTGTGGGAGGGAGATGTTAGCGGTTTAGAAGTCAAGTGGGAGGTGAGATGGACGTACCTCCTCCGTAGAGTGCCATGCGGCCTGTTCGTGCCAATTCATGGTTCTTCAATCCTTTCTTCTCGACCAATTGCTGCGCCATGGTGTCGCCGGTCGCGAAGAGGACTGCTGTTGTGATACTCTGGGTCAAGAGTGGGCTCTTAGCCAATTTCATCTGGTACCTGTCTCTCAATTAGTACTTGATCCCCTATCGCAACGTAGATCTGGCATTGATAATGCGAATCTAGATATCGACATACCATCGAAGCATATTGGCGGTTTATGGGATTGGCAGATCGTAACGAAAGATTGATGGGGATGAGGCTCAGCTCGTTTTCAATTTTTGTTCTTGCGGATGTTTGTCGACCTGTAACTTGGAGCTTCGCGAATTGCTTTTGAATTTACGTAGCTTGACCCGACCCCCTGCTAGCGGCGGGAGATTAGGCGGCGACGGAATACCGGATAGGGCAGTCCCACGTCCCAAATTGTGGGGATATAAAAATCCGATTCCGACTTGAATGAGACCATTGAGCACTCATGTGTATATATCTATTAATATATGAGATAAAAAAAAAAGGGGATCAGACAATTGCTGAGGCCTAACAAGTATTTCTGGTATCACAGTTCTTATAGCTTGCTCTTTTGATAATCGCTACATCAAGCAACTTTAACAAGCCTTTTCAAGCCCGGAGCATAGTGTTCCTAACCTATTCCCACATCCAGCAATACAGTACCAGCAACTCAAACCCACACCTAATAACTCTCAACATTAACCCTCTCATCACTCAAATCCGGCACCCACCCCTTCGGTCTCTCCCTCCCCCTAATAATCAACCCATAAACCGCCGTCTCAACTTTCTCCACACAAGTCTTCATAACCTCCATCTTCTTCTCGACATCCTTCCCCAGCCCCGTCCCCCCACACGAACTCGTATCCAGCGCCTGAAAACTCGCCCTCAGTACCCTCAAATCAACCAGCACATCTCTACCCGTGACATCCTTATCATCCGCGCTGGGAAGCGCCCCCGTCGTGGCAATCGTCGTGATAGCGAATCTCATGAGCTCGCCTACGAGATCAAAAATCCCGAGCACGTAATCATCGCCTGTGAGGTTAATCGTCTCGGGTAGGAGTTTTGATGATTGTTCCATGGTGATTAGTGTTTGATGCTGGAGATAATGTTGGAATGAGATGGCTTCCATGTATTCTTGGATCCCGCCGGATATCTGTCGTTGATATCTCCATGCGTTGAGACCCACGAGATCGGGCGCGATGGCTATCATCTGCTTCTGCATCGTCGCGGCTCTATCTTGCACCTCAGAAGATATCTTCGCCGGAATCTCGCTTTTCAATCTTCGTACCCTAATGACTGGTGTCAATTTCTTGTGAAGAAAAGCGTTCACACGTGATGGATTACCTCTGAAGCGCGAAAATACTACCACAATCAGCCACTTATCCAGATTCTGYRGAATATGGCTCTCACATCTTTTTACTAGCCGCAGTGATATCCCGCGAGGCTTTTATGATCCTTTCTCTTCGATCATGATGTTCATCCAACTCATCGCGGAACACCTCAAACATTGGCATGAACGGCGAAGGATTGGCCTCCTTTTCTTTCTCAACGCCATCATGGGATCGTTTTACTGATGGCATTGCTGTGGACTTTGACATTGATGGYGTTGGTGGTATTGGGTTTGAAGGRAAGGAAACTGGAACTGTGTTTGGCTCCATTCTGGTTTTGGCCTTGCTGTCTGAGGCATAGGGGTGGTGGTGGTAGACAGGGTTTGGTAGTGAGAGACAGGAGTACACAGGCGGTGAAAAGCGGCAGAACTATTTTATATCACTCGCTCTCACACTCACTCACACCACATAACAGAACTCAAAACCACCAACTCCCCATTCCAAAATTCACATCATCTCAAATACGATGATCCAATCCACCCCTTTCAATACCAATCCATAAAACCCCTCTCACAGCCCTCCAAAATGAGGCTCTTCACCCCCCTCCCAATCCTCACCCTCTCCATCCTCCTCCGCCTAACCCTCCTCCTCTACGGCCTCTACCAAGACGCCCACTCCCCCYTAAAATACACAGACATAGACTACCTAGTCTTCACCGACGCCTCGCGCTTYATCTCACASTCCCAATCCCCGTATGCCCGCGAGACCTACCGCTACACGCCCCTCCTCGCCTGGGCCCTACTTCCYACSACCTGGTCACCCCTCTGGTTCTCCTTCGGCAAAGTCCTCTTCGCAGCCGGCGACATCGTCGCGGGCTGGCTGATCGTGCTTGTCCTGCGGGCTGACGGGATGGCGATGGATCGCGCGTTGAARTTCGCGTGTATCTGGCTGCTGAATCCTATGGTTGCGACGATCAGCACGCGCGGCAGCTCGGAAGGGGTGTTGGGGGTGTTGGTGATGGGGCTTTTGTGGGCTGTGGTGCGGCGACGGGTTGGGCTTGCGGGGGTTATGTTGGGGGTGGGTGTGCATTTTAAGATTTATCCGTTTGTTTATGCGCCGTCGATTGTGTGGTGGATGGATGATGTGAGGTTGGGGATGAGGTGTGAGGAGGGGGGGAGTAGAGTGTGGGCGTTTTGTAATGGGGCGAGGATACGGCTGGCGGTTGTGAGTTTGGGGACGTTTATGGGGTTGAATGGGTTGATGTATGGGCTTTATGGGTGGCCGTTTGTTCAGCATACGTATCTTCATCATGTTACGAGGATCGATCATCGACATAACTTCAGTCCTTACAATACGCTCCTCTACCTCTCGTCATCACAGCCATCTTCAGCATCTGGTCTACGTTTGGAGTCACTAGCTTTTATCCCGCAATTGTTCCTCTCAGCCATCGCAATTCCGTTTATGTTAGCCAAAAAAGACCTCGCAGGCACGATGTTAGCGCAGACGTTTGCGTTTGTGACTTTCAATAAAGTCTGTACCAGTCAGGTATGTTACGCTCTTCGCTTAATTCCTCTACCCCCCTTTCCAACGCAGCTTCGATATACTAACAGCTCAAAAGTACTTCCTCTGGTACATGGTCTTCCTGCCCCTCTACCTCCCAAACTCAAGCCTTCTTTCCCGCCCACTTCTCGGCATCTCAACTCTCTGCCTCTGGATCGCCACGCAAGGGCTTTGGCTGTACCAAGGCTACCTGCTCGAATTCCTAGGTAAATCTACATTCGTACCTGGGTTGTGGATTGCCTCGCTTCTATTCTTTCTAACCAATACTTTTATCCTTGGGATTTTTGTAAGCGATGTAGGTGCATTCAGTGGAACTTCTAGAGTTGTCAGTGAATGGGGAAACGGTGAAAAGCCTCAAGGACGGACGGGAAAAGTAAAAGGTGGACCTACAAAAGACGTTAAAAGCATTGTAAGATAGCGTGTGCATGAGAGACAAGATGTAATTAGGTCATGCAATAAGCAGAATCGACCACTATCAAGACCATCCCTAACTCCTTTGCTCAACATAACTTCCGAATCAATTCGCATAGAACATCCTCCATCGCCTGATTATGCATGCATGCCCAAACTTTGAAATCACATGCAAACAACGCAAGACATACAAGGCTCCGAAACATTTCCATATGTAAGAGGGTCCAAAGATGGCTGCAAAGTTCTTTTCCTCATTAACTCCTTCCAATTCCCCATATGCCAGGGCAACTCCATCGCTGCCAAATGTGTGATGCATGTTCCAAATTTCCCGGGTTCTACCGGACCCAAAACCCCGTTCCTACAATATTCCAGATATGCAATTCGTAACCTTTTCCCGCTTCCGTCGTTGAAGCCAGACAATGATGACATAACGTAAAGGGAGAGCAAAACGAAGTTCAGCTCGTGATGAAAACCTCGTCTGAGATTTACTAGATGAGACTACCAGGGGTGATATATTGGCCAGATCTCATACATAGTAGTCAAATCAAGTGATGGTGATGCTACCAGTGAGAGCGGCGTAACTTGAGACCTTGATAGACAAAGGACGAATCTTGGAGAAGTTTCCTGGGGCTAAAAGCTGCCCGTCTTTAAATCCTACGTCGCAAAGTGTCTCCGACTTTTCTGCGAAGACGGTACCTGGCCGAGTTCGTTGGAGATTTTCCACTATCGATTCGCTCCAGATTCCAGTGCAAAAATTGTCCTGTAGATGAAAGTAGGGATTCAGGGCAGGTACTTGAGATTCTGTTTTCTGGTTAGCTTCAGATAATGTGGTTAGATAAATGTTGTATTTACCTAGATCAATGAAGCGAATCCGCAGGAACTCCAAAGCAGCCAATTTGTCTAGAGATTTTACGGCGGACTGAACCAGCGCTTCGAAGGCATGAATGAATGGCATGTCTGTAATTCCAGTCCCGTCATTCCACACATATGTCGGCCGGCAGACATTCTTCACAACGAGATCAATACTCTTCATCCTCGAAGTACGGAAATTGCTTAATTTGGCAGCATCGTCGAAGAAGCACTTGCATATCCGACCAGTGAATGCCAAGTGTTCTAGTGTTGGTATTGCCTTTGCTAACTCGATACAGAAATGTGTCTTGGCGCCCACCTTTTTGACAAACAGAGGAGAAACAGCTTCGCGGCGATAGTCGTTTTCCAGGCACAGATTGAGATGCGTGAGATTCTTTGACAGATTTGGCAGTGTGGCGGCCATTGAGATATAGCTCTTCGATTTTGGCTTTGCGTACAATCCATGCCATTCGTTGAGATTTGGAAGGGCAGCTGATATATTCTGAAAGTCTTCGTCGGACCTGATAAGATTCCATTGTCCTTTGCAGACCAGAGTTTTGATTTGTTCGATTACTGGAAGTTTGCCCCGTTGTGATGGATTCACGAAATGTTGGACCTTCGGCGGTTTCTTTCGGTCCCCTCCTTCTAGCGTCAGAATGCACGCTTCCCCAAATGTCATCTGTATAAATCTGAATATCTCTTCCAAAGAACAGTTGTTTGATGGACTCTGGTACGTGACACTGGTGCTGCCTTCGGTGAGCATGATACGACCCCCGAGCGGCCAAGCGGGAGCAGGTACACGAAGTGTACGGTCGAAAGCGGGATTCTTCTGCTGAAATACCGGGAACCAAACCTCGATATGTTTGACATAAGTGCAAAGACGTGGATGCGAGGCGAACCATTCGACTGCCTGCTCAACGGACTCTCTGGTACCCTTGATCTTGAGATGGCGGTATAGGCGGTCTTGAACTAGTTGTCTCCATTTCCCGCTCACCAACGAGAGCTCAGCTACTTCTCGCCGCCTGGAGTGTCTCAAAGCTGTACTCCAACCTCGTAACACTTTTGACCTCCCCGTTCCAGTTGTCCTTGATGCAGCTGAACTTCGTTGACCAAACAAATGATCCAGGATACAATCATGAATCTCGAGGGGAAGGGCGCATAAATGGGAGATCGCAGATGGTGCCGGGAGCACCAACCGAGATAGATCATCAACCCTATCATCGCTRTCATTCAACCGCTGTAAGCATTGTATATCGCCCTCAACCATATCTGCTTCGGGGAATGGGGTGCTTTTGGGTCTAATCGGCGGTATTATGTCTTCGCCATGATCGTCGATTTTTAATTGGTCCAACGGCAGTGGCCTCACAGACGTCGGAGTGGATGGACCTGGGGTAGCTGGCGTACTTGCGGTCGTCATGAGTAGGAGATTTGGCGCGGGCTCTTCAGCTGTACGAGAATCCTGCGGCGAAGGATCGGTATACATTGCGACCGTCCTGCAACTGTAGTTGCATACAGATCAATCTGGTCGGAACCCGAGACTATCGACAATATGAATTTGTGTCCTTCTTCGTTTTGTTTCGTAGTCGACTAGCCTTGATGTCCTGACTCCTCCGTAGCGGTCGTGGTCGGGCCCTAGCGTTCCTCCCACATGCAACGCCGGCGCTTCCACCAAAGAGATTGTCGCTATGATGCCCAGCGTTCGTGCAGTCGGTCGAGTGAATGTGTTGATACGGTAGCAGGAATGCTCGAGAGGAGATTATGTATGTGGTCTCGTGCTGATGTGGCAGGACCAGATTGTGGGGGTTTCGGGTTGATGATGGTCCTTAAAGTTCGCGGTTCAAATATTCGAGTCGTCGAAAGGTGTCAAATTTGCTGAAATCTTGGATAGAGTTGAAAGATGGGCGAAAGAGCGAGTTCTGGTTATGGCGGTGGGTCGGTGTACATGGAATTCGAAAGTTGGTGATGGATGTTCGTAGTTGTCGGTGGTTGCAGGTCAAGATCTAATCTCGCTGGAGAGGGTGCGTCTGTATCCATGTAATGGTCCACTTTTAGATGACCCCACATTAACCGGGGCTCAGGCTTGGGCTCTTCTACTACGTACACGACGCAGCTTGGGGACAACTTCCACCATCATTCATCCAAATCATATATTCACGATCTTCACGATACTCATCACCCAAATCCTTCCAGACTCTGTGGTACTCTTGATCGTGTTGAGAAGTGCTTTTACTTTGTGACTCTTTCTGGCTCTATGTACTGTACCATTCACCGGCACACGAGCATTTTCTGTACYACYAGTACTCCGTACGTGCTGGCCGTGACAGCAAGTARTATCTTAGGATCCTCAGTCATGTTTGGAAAATTCCCGGCTCGATCATCATCTTGGTAATCCACTCGCAGATTAAAGATGTTCCTCCTTCTATACAGACCAACGGGGATTGAGAATAGAATCATGCGGGTATTTCCTTCYCCATACTTTACTCCGTATAGCATGCGTTTTCTTGGAGCCAGYYGGTCCGTCATCATCAGCAGTGTACGTCTTCACACGATAATAACSACAYCTATCTACTCCCGCCCTTAGTAACACCTCCGCGAACACAGCCACGTTTTCCATGCCATCCAGATCTGACTATCGCTTATTRGGATCTCCAGACTGTGGAAATGAGGGCTTTGGCACCCAGAAGCATAAAAACCACACCGGACGGGACAGGAGACATTACAGTCACAATGACGGCTACCGAGAGAACAGTCTTCCAAATACTACGAGGCGACGAGATTAGAGCCCATACTCATCCGGAAGAGTTGTATTCAGTATTTTCCTTTGAGTCGTTGCAACTGGAGAGACGACACAACCCATTTGCAGCCTTCGACTTATTGCACACAGACATTAGGATCCTCTCCGCAACAAGATATCCCGGCGGAGGGAAACACCGYCATYAGACTTTTTTCAAATTTCTTTTCTCATTGCTTTCAATTATTCTTCTCTTTCAAAGACTGATTGACCTTGCGAGGCGCCGAGCATCCYACTCTGTCCCACGTTGAGCCTAGRTAAAATKCGACCTGAAGGTACACAAGTTCTGTCTCCTCGCAGCACATCTAACACATGTGCACAACGAGATAACAAAGATCACTGGATAGTGTTTCTACCGGTGTTGCATATATGGCCGAGTCAGTGTTTGGCTATTGCTCATAGCAGCCGTGTCTCGTGTGTTGAGCATCACACAGTTACATTGTACAGTACAGCGAACAACGCCTTCCGCATATCTTTCACGTCCGACTCACAGTACCTCGGACAGTGATCTCATCGAGCAATGCTGGCCCTTCGTTCTAGTCAAGACATGAATGATTGCATTCCCTCTTTTTACTCCTATATCATTGTCACGCAAGGCACGTGAAGTGCGTTCTTTTTACTGAGTAGTCCGGCAGACCGTTGGGTCTACGTACGACTCTCATACAGCGGCTTCCCATTATCTGAAGAAAGCTCTCTATTCGATTTCGACACCTCAGTTGCTCGAAATCTCTAGAACGATCTTCAATCTTGTGGAGGTTCTCGCATCGTCTTAGATAAGGTGGCTCCCCTCCGTCTCTTGGTCATCTAAGTCACTCCTCGTCCGTCAGGTATTAAATCGAGTCTGTAAACAAAGGGTCCTCGAAACGATCCTACCACGGCCCCAAAGCAACGATCGAGGCTCTATCCGCTGCGCTCTGACGAGTCAGATGGATGCGGCTCGAAGAGACGATAACGTCTCCGCTTTTATGTATACAGTACTGTACCTAAGTTTACACTTTTGATCGGTCCGTATCTCAGTTCTAGTCTAAGTGGGGATCGGAGCGAATAAAAGCTTCTCTTTACGCAGTAGTGGCCTAGCGGAGCGTCAGTCCGAAAGTACTGGCACTACTTGTACTGCCGACGCAGCTTCTCTGATCCGTACGAGTTACGAGTTATACAAACTCTTGTACTCGAGATTAACACTGACACACCGCAAGCCGTACTACTACTTCGAAGTACTATATTGCCCCACGACTTGCGCCATTATATTTCTTGTATTGCGCTGCAGAGATAAAGACAAGCCTTGACAAGCATTAACACGCCGGTTGCGCGGTCTTGTGCTCCTCAACCCAGCCAACCGTCACCAGCCATGCTTTTATCCATATTAGAGAATCGCTTCCCCAACTGCATCACCTCAACTCAAGCTTTTCACATCGACGAGGATTCTCCAACTGCAAGATGCATTGTCCCCTCTCTACCTCCTCGAATTGTCCTATAACATCTCGCCTCGAGCATGCTCGTCTTTACAGTTGCCAAGTTGGGTCTGCAGGCTCGGAAGCGAGGCGCGAATATATGCTGGTAGCCGTTGAGCTTGACCTCTCTACGGAGTAGGGAGGTGGGCGACTCCACGCCCGCGGCTTTAGATGCACACTATGACGGCAGCAAAAGCTCAATGCAGGGTTCTCGTCACCAATTTATAAATGATATTCAGGATCCTCGCTCTCGCCAGCGCGGAAATGGAGATTTTGAGGCGGGGTAATATACTAGTATGTAACAAGTTGTGCAGTACCTCCCGCATCTATAGATAGGAGCTCCCTCTCATTTGTGTTCGCAGTCTTCTCCAATTGGGAGTTTTGTATACTGTAAAGTCTTCTGTCAATATGAGAGTTGTTAATTCGGTGTTTCTGCTGTTAGCAGCTTCTCTTACTACTGCTGTTCAAAGTCCGCATGAGAAAGCTGCAAAGTATGCGAAGCGATCGACACCTCCGGTTTATACCAAAGATGCACCGCGTGCGAGATCAACTTCGCAATACATGAGCAATTCTACTGCCAGTGAGTATCTCATTTCAGCTATATTCGGGTGTTTTCTGGCTATTATGGGAGAAATTCCATCGTATACGAGAGGCTCTCTCACGCTCTGGTTTCTCATCATCGAAAAAGGCACTCGATTGAATCTGTCTGTCAATGTCAAACTTTTTGGAGTTTTCGATAGTTGGGCCTTTTGAGCACCTCTCCGAGTCATTGAATACTTGTTTCAAAATCCCGTAACATCGGAATAACTTCTACGTATAACATGGAAAGTTCATCTCGCTAACCGAACTCCAGAATTCGCGGTCAACGGCCGCGCACTCCCAGAGATGGCGAATCATATGCCGGAACCTTACCCATTAGCGACGATGAAACCGACATCAATAGACTGTGGTTCTGGTTCTTCCCTTCCTCGAATCCACTTGCATCGAAAGAGATTACTATCTGGTTGAACGGT